>APFE031411684.1:97411-153190 GCA_000404065.3 Pinus taeda
CCCCCCCCCCCCCCCCCCCACCCGGAAATTAAGGGGGGGATTACACTTTTCAGAATGAGGACTAGAACAACAATTCATCCAAGCGACTAGCAACCAAACGAAAATAGTTTGCAAGTGACCAAGTGATAAGAACAAAGAAAAAACAAAATTGATTCCAAAGGAAAACATCACCAATGAAAACCAAATGGAGGCTTTAGAGAGACCACAAGACACTCAAGACTCATGGAAGTTCAGCTGGAATTAGGGTGACCAAAGATAGGCTCCAAAACCAAGGAAAACTTCATGCAAAAATAGGGGCCAACGCTGGTACAGAAGAGGCACCATTGCGTTGCAACACTGATATGGAGTCAGCCAGAGTGAGGTGCAATGCTCTATCAAAAGCACATGGGGTGCATTATGCCTAGGAAAGAGGATTTGGACACAAAAATTGCAAAAAAGGTTCAATGAAATCACTTCCTAGGTCTGTTCTTGGTTGGATGATACAACAAAGGTCTATCAAGGGGGTAATCAAACATGATGGACAAGGATACTACCAAGGGAATGATTCGTTCCCAAGTATGGTCGCCAATTTTTTATATGGGATTTACAATTGCGAACAAAAGTATCTCCCCTAGGTCATTGGCTAACCTAGAACAACAGAGAGAGAAGGAACACAATGATTTTCGTTAAAGTAAATAGATGTCAGAGTGAGGCCTACCTAAAATCCTTTGCACACTTCACTCCTTCTTTAGCTTGGAAGCTCTAATTCTAGCTCGGATTGCCAAAATTAGAACCTACACAGTCAGATAACACAAACCAAGAAACTACGATATCTATGCAATATCATCTAAGTACTTTATTTAATAGATCAACATGGTATTGAAATAAGTGAAATAACAACATCACATATAGGAAAGAAATGAATTATTTGCATTAACATAAATCAAAGGAGATTACAGCCATAAGTAGCAGTTGATCTTGTAGAATAGCTCCTCCAAGTTGTTGACTTATCCTTTCCTTGTCAAATGCACCTCCAATCACCGTAAATGCATGAGATGATGACCACTTACTGCAGCAACATAAGGGCAAGATCACTCTCCAAAATCCAACCCCCAACCACATAGAAGGTTGGGAATATATAGAGAAGTAAGGTAAGTTGGGAGTTATTATCCAATTGCCAAACTAGGGTAAGAGATCCACCTTTGATGGAGGGATAGGATCAAAGGATAAGTGGTGAAAACTCCAATGTAGGGAAGGATAGGATTCGAATGTTTTATCCAAGGTAAGTAGTTGTAACAATTTCTGGAAACTCCTAGAAGAGGAAGCTTCCGAAATCCTAATCATTCTCTTGAATTTCTAGAACCAACGCGCGTGCAAAGGGGAGCAACCTTGTAGTGATCAACACAGGCTATAGTGAAGCAACATGTTGGTGAACACACCCCAGTAGGCTTATAGGGAGCGTTGGTCCTCAAACTGGCTCAGATGATGTAGCTTAGGCCTGAAATTCTGGGAAATGAAAGGTACATGCTTAGGGCTTTGTGCAAGATGTTGGCAAGGGGGAACAGAATGTTGACTGACCCTATTAGGAGGCTCATTGATTGGATGTGAAAAAATGGCCTATAACACTAATTATTAAGGCAATGCTTCAATCATGAAATTTTTATATTGAATGTTGCAACAAGAGCAACTATTGTTACCAATACATAAGCATATTATTCTTCAAAAAGTGCCAAGTAAAACAATGGACCTGCATAAGTTAGGTACAAGTAGTTGTTTTCTAGAGTCATTGAAGCACAAGAATCCACCCATGAATACACGCAGCTCAAACAAAACTTATTATGCTCACTTGCACAAAATCCTACATAATTAGTCACTATAAAATTGTTTCCAACAACAAACCCCCCCCCTTTTAATGAAATATTTAACAATAAAAGTAACAATTTTCATATTCTCTATTTGCACTTCAACAAATTATTAAATTCATTTTCACATTCATACCAAAAACTTGAAGACATAGGAAGCTACATCCATTGAATAGTCTATTCATAAATTTCTAGTACATAAAAACTACGATAAGCAAGATTTTTACTCTAACAATTTATATGCACAAAAGCTACATCCATTTAGTCTTTTTGACAAACACTTTTCAAACATGCAATCTATAGCCATTGAGTCCTTTTGACAAACACTTTGAAAGCATGCAATCTATAGCCATTGAGGCATTTTTTCAGACATTTGGCAGCAATGAATTTGAGATTCTTCTTCAACCTATTTATCTCACAAAATTCATAAATTGAAACTCCAAATGTTGGAATCTTAAAATAGGGACTAAATAATCTTAGTATTTCACCAAAAACTTGAAAACAAGTAAACATAGTTGGCATTAGCAATCTACAAAATTGCCCAAACTTATGATTTAGGTTCTAAAACATATTTGTTTGGAATCAAATTGTGGGTCCCATGTCCATTGACATGGATACCCCCTTATGGTGTCCTAAATCATTATGAAACCACTTATATATGCATTTTTTCAAAAACTAGCAAATATGTTGACTCCAAGAATTTCATTTACATATTTTGTCAAATAGATGGCATGCAAGCTTGAATATATAGCTATGCAAAATAAATAACATAGAATTAAATTATACTTATGTATTTTCTAAACTCTTTTCGAAATCATTTCATCCACTGTAAGTGAATTGAAGGGATTTGAGATTCATCAAGCATTATTTTCATTCAATCATTCATACAAACACATGGCAAGCATCCTGAACTATTGCAATACATAATCATTGAAAATTACCTCAGTGATTCTCTTTGAAACTCTTGGTTGCATCATTTGTTTTTTGCATTTTTATTTTAAGGGTTGATCTAGTGAATCCTCCAAGTATATTTTGGGTACGCATCCATTTCCTACTTTGATAGGCTTCAAGTTAATAATTATTCATGCATAATGATTAAGCAAATAAAAGTATTTCTCGTTCAGGTATTTTGTCAAACACTTTGCAAAATATCCTGAAACCCTTTCTAAAACATGCCTCTGATTACCTGAAACAAAAACATAACTCATGAAACTCTCACCCAAGTCCTTTGGAATTTCTTTGTTGCAACTACCTTCAACAATATTTGTCTTTCCTTTCTCAAATGCTACAATACTAAGTTTAGTACAATAAACTACACCAATAATAATTCCATAACATCTTGAGATGTAAACATCCATACATATAGACCGCTCTTAGTCTTCATTTTCAACTAACCAATAAGATTTTAGATAACATAAGATTAAACCAAAATTAGATGCTTACAACAATTTAAATTTCTACTTTTTATTTTATGCTAAAGCTATACTACAATTTTAGGACAATGAAAATTATACCTAAAGGGATATTCAACTTCAATTGCTAAGAATATGATCCATCTTTGACCCCTTAACCAACTCATTTGAACCATCCAGTTTTCCACCCAACCATATCCAGGGATAACTTTTCCCCTTGGAACCCTTGAGTTGTAACAGCTCACAAGAAGTACCACAATATAGAAGTGGAGAGATATATAAGGCAAGTTGAGGAAGATAAGTTTTACTTCCTCTCAATACCACTCATGTTCCACTCCAATGGGTAGAGCTACTTAGTGATTTATATTAACATTTGGCTACTCTCCAAATATGTTCTTCCCACAATCTTCTTCAAATCTCTCAAACTCTTGGTATCACCATGCACCTCCATACAAGTGAGAATACATGAGACACATATATAGGAGGAGCAACAAAATTTTGTCATTAATGGAGGAGTAAAATGCATGCCTTTTGTTCCATTCAGAGGAGTATAACTCATGCCATTAAGGAGAGGTATGCATGCCTTAGTTAAGGAGAGTGTAACATATGCATTAAAGAGAGCGTAAGAGGAATCTTTTATGACATGTCTTTAATGAGTGTAAGAGGAATATGCCATTATTTGATGAGTACATAAAAGAGAGTGTAATTTATTATTAAAAGAGAGAGAGAGTTACATAGAGCCATGAGAGTCACCAAGGAGAAAGGTGTGAAGTGATTGAGGAGATGAAGGTGACTTGTAATTTCCTTTTAATAATTAATATCATAGTCTCATAAAAGGTATTAATAATATTAATAATATTGAGGATTAAGTCGAGATTGAAATATTAGAATTGATTAATGATAAGTTAAGTGATTTTCCTTTAGCTATATTTGATTACCCATTGATTGAAGGTGATTTACTATTTTTGGCAAGTCATACTTGAGATGCTATACATGACTTTTTATTTTTATAAAGTCACTCCAAAATTTTTAGAAATGGTATTTTATTAAGGAAATTCATCCCTGAGCTGCCCATGAGTGGTATTTTTCTTTCGTAGAATAGGGATTCCACATCCGTATTTCATTCATCTTTGTGCCTTGGTAGATTGAGGACTCTGCACCTTGCTTTACTCCAAGGATCCAATATTCCACACCTTGATCTTTTAAATATTTAGGACTTTACTTCCTAATACTTTTATTATAGATCTAAGACTCCACATCTTTATCTTTCATAGATTTAGGACTCTGTGCCTTAATCCTTTTATTATATATCCAAGACTCCACGTCTTTATCTTTCATTAATTTAGGACTCCACAACCTAGTCCTTTTATTTTAGATACTCCACACATTTATCTTTCATGGATTTATGACTCCATGCCCTAATCCTTTTATTATAGATCTAATACTCCATGTCTTTATCTTTAATGGATTTAGGACTCCACAGCCTACTTTCCATGGCTTCTCATCTACTCTTCTTTGAAACTCCGCACTTCACCTTAAGGTACTGATTGTGCACTCATACCCATCTGATGGTTTGTTGGTAATGCCTTATTCCATGACCTACACACATCACAATCTTATAGATAAAAGGAATCAAATGAATTTCATAATTAACTTATTCACATTTTAACAAGGATTGTTCATGACTTCTACAATCATTTTTGTTTTGGAGAAATGACTTTCGCGGTCATTTATAATTTGAGCATCCTTGTTGGCAAATGATTAGGTCCCTTGCCACATCCTTCTTAGTGCAATATTAAGAATATATAATCATATAAATCAGGTATCATTCATAAATCATAATTAATCATATGTTCCACATAACCATGATCATTCATGGATCTATGTGTCTCAATCCTAGATCACCATCCATGTCATATACCTAAGATACAAAAAAAGAACACATTGATAATATGAACTTAACCAAATAATTCTTATACACACAACCATAGATATTATCATAAGCACACAACAACTAGGTGACCCAAACTAGGTCTATAACATATAATCATATAGATAACTCTGATATGCATAATTTTATATCACTTCATCAAAATCACGCTCTCCAAGTATCACAAAATTACCCTTGCTAAGGTGGGACACTACAAATATTTAGGGAAGAGTGTAGTTGATGATGTTTTTAGATGCTTAAAATGAGAAATTTAATAGAATTGGAAAATTAATAATTGCACATTTATCCTTCAATTTATTAGGCCTCATCCAAACGACATGCGTGAGCATTATTTTTTAAACTAGGCATCTGAATTGTTGCAACATTTCAAAAATCCAGAAATAAATATTGATCATGATTAAAGGCTGAAAATCACTTTTTGAATAGGGTATCCGAATTAAGTTTGAAAATTCATTTCTAAAAGATCATCCTTAGTCCAAAAATTATAGTCGCCATACTTGTATATGACAAAGCGGTCTTGCACATACATATATAATATTTGAATTATGAATATGACTATGGAAGTTGGGACCTATTTTTGATGCATAGATCTTAATGATTAATATTGGATAAATATGGGCATATGTGTGTGTGTGTGTGTTATCAGCATGAGCCTTTTAATATCGAACAAACTAAGAAAATAGAGAATATGAATAACCTACAGGGGCCCATACCTATGACAGAATGTTTGCAAGATCTTTTGAATATGGATTGAGGACAATAAACTACCTTCATTAAATGTATACTAATTAACCTATTGTACCACTTCAATCTAGATAGTCATGCAAATAGTGGAATGTTGCAAGTATTATAAATTGTCAGAATATGAATAGAACCTCAAAGTAATATGATGACATTCAATGATTATTGGGATAAAGCATGAGATGAGTTGATACACCATCCCATGAAGCATCAAGATTAGTCTCAATATAGACTAGTCGATATTGTTGGAATGGTTGCTATTTTAATTTCTACCATATTGTAACTAATCTATATATTGGTTGCATTTTCCAATCTATAATAGTCTAACAAAATTCTAACATATATTAGTTGTCAATTCACAATAGTTTGTGATTATGATGACAATTTAAATACACATGAGTGTAATGTTCATGATGGGATGTATGAAATGTCCTCCACACATTTCCCATAAAGATTATAACCTTGAATGGGTTGGCACTCGGCTGTCATCACCATCTCAAAATGACCCGGCAGATGAAAATTTACCATGTTTTTCATCATCACTTCACACTATCTCATGAATGACCCTTTCTACAGATTATATGCATAAATTTCTATCAAACCATCCCCTCTACCTAGCCTATGATTGATTTTGAGAACAAGTGACGAAGGTACAGTTTATAAATATGGGATCTTGTCAACAAAGATTTGTCCAATTATCATTTATTCACTTGTTGTCACAACCAATCATAGGATAGGTAGAGGGGATGACCTTCCATAAATTCATGCATATAATTTGTAGAAAGGGTCATTCTTGAGATAATGTAAAGTGATGATAACAAAAATTGTAAATTTTCATCTGTCGGCTCATTTTGAGATGATGAGATAGACCAGTGCTAACCCATTTAAGGTTATAACCATTGACAGGAAATTTGGGGACGATAATTCATACATCCCACTATGGACATTACACACATTTGTACTTAAATTGTCATCATAATCACAAATTGTTGTGATGACGGATTGAAGCAGCAATAGCTAGCACCTAAATTAGGATTTTGGTAGTGTATGGTCGAGTGGGATAGGTATACAAATTAGTAGATGTTTGACTTATCATGGGCATGGATCGTGTAAAGGCTTAGTTTAACACGGGAATCTTATTATAGGCACTTGGTGTTTGTAACGGAGTTAATTCATTTATACCACTAATTTATCAAATATATGGTATTCTATACCCTCCTTGTATCACAAAAAATATGTTTACACAATATGAAACAAAATCGTTCAAATTTTTTGCAATGGAAAATACGCAACTTTTTATTAAGATAGTCTAATATGACATGTGCACATGACATGAGGCATTCAACCTCTCATTAAAAAATGTGGCATTAAAAAAAACAGGCTCTAAATAAAAAAGTTCAATCATTTTTTATTACCTTTCTTTCTCTTTTTTAACATGTAATTAGTTAGGATGTCTTGATCTTGGCCCCCTTTACCTGTTGTGGTATCTATTGTAATATGTCTTATTGTTGACCTAATCCTACAACTATGATGTTGCAAGTGGGGTTAAGCATCAACTGTAATAAGAAAGAAATGTTAAATTCATATTTATATTTATCTTTATTACAAATGTTTTACTAATAAAAAGAGTAGTATAGAGTTCTTTACCTACTTCAGTAGTGGAGGGAAACGGAATACTTTCAAATGTGGCAATATTTTCCTCCTCTTCTCTGGCCACATCCTATACATGCTCTGGTGTAGAAACAAGAAAGGTTATACTTAATACACCATGTGGATTTAAATATTCTTAATTTATTCCATACTACAATTTTTTTTATAACACATGAAAAACCTCCAGTACCAAGCTAAACATCAGTCTCACGATCAGGCACTCCACCGTCATTAGGCTCATGTGTTGTATCTACATTGCTTGCTTGTTTTTTACAAACAAGCACATTACTTTATGGCCAAAAATAATAACCAAAAAATTGTACAAGTAATTATTTATAAATGATATTTGTTGCTTCTATTTGCTTGAGTGTTATGTTTGATCCTAAAAAACTATGAAGATGCCAATCTTGTCCTTCGTTCAACCACAGCTTAATAGTCATACTTGAAAGCGAGCTTTAGGTCTTCCTCCATGGGAGCCTCTTTGAATTGTGTCCCCTAAAATTTTGCATTAGAACATGAATTTTTCTTCTTTTGTGACGTTAAATTAAAATTGATAACAATTTATAATTTGGATGCAGACTATTTTTTTATATACTTACAATTTTTGTGGGCAGTTTTGAGTAACCACCCAAGCCAAGATGATGTTTCCCATGTTTGGATATTCTAGTTGGTGTGGATTTGGAAGTATCTAGGATCCTATATTTAAAACATTAAAAAAAACTTAATTAGATGTCACAATGATGATAAAGCATCATAATTACATTACTAAACATGCCCCATACCTTCTTGGTCCAGGTGGAGTCTTCCCTACTTTTCGAGGTGCCTTCTCGTGTCCATCTACTATGAGAACTCTCCAGTCCATCTCTGGAATCGATGGAGGGCACTCATTCGACCTGGCCCTTTCCAATTGAGACCTATATTGGTCTTGCAAATATTTTAAATGTAGGCTTGCCTTTGAGGTAACTCTAGATTTTTTGAAGGTACCATCATCGAACACGTGAACCATCTTGTTAATAAGTTCCTCTTTTAACTTTTCGAGTTTGTTCGAATGGTCAGCCCAAATATTCCCACGGTTATGTCATACAAACACCTATAAAATACATCATTTCCTACAAAATAGTATTATCATTAGTTTAAAATAATCACAGACTATACATTAATTTCATTTAAATTGTAATTGATATTTAAAACACTTCTTAAATATCAAAAAATATGAACATACAAATATCAAAAAAAATAATAATAATCAATAAAAATAAAAATTTAATAGAAAATAAAAAATAAAAACTTAATAATAATATTTAATTAATTAAATTAAATTTATTTCTTAAGATTATCGAACCTGTCGGCTCCATACATTACCATCCCAACCGTCTCCTCCATTTATTGCACGATCAATATCTGACCTTTTCACACATCTGATCAACCACAGATATTGATTCGAAACGTCGATACAATAGATCATGAATGTGATGACTCTGGAAGACATCACTACACAAACTGAAGATCACAGAAGCCTCAAATCTATAACTTCTTAAATACCTGGAAGTTTCTCTATTTTCATAGGGACATTGGAATTATCTACCAAAAACATGATATCATGCTAGTAACACGGGGAGATCTAGGAAAGCTCATTTGAAATCATGAAATTGTATCATGCTCTACATCCACAGCATCATGTGTAGATCCTGATGTATGTTGTTCAGGGGGTGTAGATCCTACTATGGGTTATTGAGTAGTTGTACTGATCTCAATTGTTGGTGACTCACTAACAGGTGGAGCAACAACACTGGTACCAACGTCGGCCCGATCCATGGTCGTAGAATGAGGATTGAAATCTGCCAAAAACTCTTGTAAAGAGAGAGTTCTTTATAAATGATGATATAACTAAATCAAAAACAAATAATTGGGATAATTAAATGAGTTTCTCACCCCATACCGACGAATTTGTTGCAGCAAGGTTTTTATTCTGCCTTTTATCTCATCTATTTGAGGCTCAATCAAAATTAAAGAATTAATTTTGAATTTGTTTGCTTTGAATTTAAGCTTTATTATTGCTTGAATTGGATCGACGGACATAAAAATTGCACCATTAGAAACCTCTTCCTCAAGAGCATATGAGGATTTCTCTAAGGCTGGTGCCTTCCCCTTATCACCATGTTTATCAAATAAGTGCAATTTGCAATTCATCCATAATTAGTCATCATTATATTAATAAGAAAACCACTATTGACATATAACTAAATTTATATGGAAATTTCATGTAGTAAATGACAATCATAATAGACAATAGACATTGTTTACAAGTTGGAAAAATTTGAATACATACCGCACCCATAATTGTAATATTTGTATTTATTCTATTCAAATTGTTATCAATGAGAATCTCTTCCCTTGTAAATATTGATTTAATGACACATACAAATATAAGGTTTCCTTCATGTCCCTCGGATATGCAATTGGGTTTCTTATTTGTGGTGACGGACCATGTACTATTTATAAACTTTGAAATATTCCCTGCTGCTTTTGGCCTTCCATCAATATACATAGTTGCACCTTTATTTTCATCATTGTCTTTTAGCTGTATATAATTTCCGGCCATTCCATATCTTCGCATACTTTTGGTATATTGGACTAGTCGTACCCTATCATTGTAGTTGCAATAAGGTTTGACATACTCCATCAATTCAGTTAATACTCGGTAACATACCTTTATGTCATCCATGAAAAATAGCCCCAAACCATGTAATGACAATGGGGAAATGCGGTATATCCTTTCATTGACAAAAAAATCAGTTTTTATTTCTGGAAGATCCTTGCGTGCCCATTGTTTCACTAGATGTTTGTACCCTGTTAGAGTCCTATAGTGATAGGATTCATAATTTTATATTGGCTAAGGTTACGCCTTGTAATATTGTACATACCTTTGCTTTCTGCAAATGTTTTCCATATTAAAAATTTTAAAAATGTAAAGAGGGTATGTCCTAAAAGAAATATCAAAGGACAAAAAGAAAAAGAAAAGATCAAAAAATGAACATATATGAACCCAAAAAAACAAAAATAGATCATGAAAGTGTGTAAGTATAATTGCCACTACTATTTTGTTGTCTTAAATAATGGTTGTGTGCAACTTGTCATACATGCCACAACCCATGGTAGTCAAACTGCTTAATCTTGACTATTCCATGCTCTGAATTTTATGTTTATAGTTAGAGAATAAAATCTGACCAAACAACTTAATCTTGGCAGATCATTAGATAGGTAAAGAAAATAGAAGGAGCTCATCAATTTAATCTGAGCCCTTGGATGATATAAGGTTAGAATTAGATAGTTTACTTTTCAAAAGAAAAATGAATGATAAGGGTCTGCTAGCCTAAATGCACCCAAATAAAATGAAGAAAAAATGTTAGGGTAAGTAATGGGTAAGTAGAAGAAAGGTTGTTGAAATATAAAGTTAATTGGATAAAAGCACATTTATCATGCTTAAGTATATGTTTCAATGTGCATGAGCAGTTAAGAAAGCAAAAACAATGGCTTACAATTTGATTTAATTAACTCCCCCTCATTCATTTCATCCCTATACTTACTAATTTCCCCATCTACAAGTATGTTCTAGTACTAAAAATCCTTCAAGTCATAAAGGCTCAGAGCATTTCTCTGACTTTTGGTGGGACCGGGCCCTCAGCTTAATGACTTATGGACATCAAGTGTTAGAACTCCCTTCATGAAATTCATTTCCCTTCATTACCCTAATTAAACCCCTTTTCCTAAAGTTAAACTCCATTTTCCTATGAAAAGTAAACAACCCCAAGTTAAAATTCCATGTCATTCAAAATAACCATAAAAAGATTTTATCTTAAGTATAAAGTGTATGTGAATAAATTGCACAAATACTACATTATGCTTAGTGGTATGGTCACTCCGCTCATTTCATTTCATATTAATTTTTAACATAATACTATAGCTCCCGATATACCTTTTCCCGTATATAATACCCCAACCCTTAGTTTAGCTATAAACTATACTTTTACCCCATATTCCCAACAAAACCCACTTAATTCACCACTTCTCAGTAAAGCAAAAGCAATCCCATCATTAAGCCTCGACCGATCATTTAATCCCATAATTAACTTGTAAATAATCCCAAACCACCAAGGATTAAAGCCCTGGGCTCCCCCGAAACCTCTGCCCATTTCATCCATGCACATCCTTCACCCGACTGTCGTCCGATCATCAGCGCCCAAATCCAACGGTCCACATCCATATCGAGTTCACCCGATGTCTGACCTTTACGCACTCGATAAAGTGGTTTTTCTCGGTCCCCCATCTGCTACGTGTCAAGCACCAACATAGATCGGGTGACCCCTCCAAAATACCGCCTCCTCCATAAAAGTGGTGCGATGGCTTGGGAAGCCACCTCCTCGCCCAACCCAAAAATCCACCCATGGTTCATTTGTAATTTACCCACCAAAAAGTGACTGTTGTTCAATAAAAAGGCCGCGAAGCCCTATTTCGCCTTTTTCACTCATTTTCTTTGTAAACCTCTGCAAACCATTGCGACACCTGCAAACAATAAAATCACTAATTGAACTCAAATTCCGCTCCTAAAGAAGTTGCAGAGACCCCAATCAACCTCTCAATCCGTACCAGAGCCATTCAAACTTCTGCAGTTGCCGAGAACACCGAATTTGAAGTTTATTCACCCAATTCCAGGTATTTGAAGACAAACTACCAGTCAACCTTTTCAATTTTAAAACGTTCAGTCTTTAAAGTGTTTTAATTAAGTAAAATTAATTGAAATTACTTTAAATTTAAAAGTGTGTGCCGAAACCCTTCTGAAAACTTCCAAGTTTCCTTCAAAACCTCTAATATAAACTAGTATTGCCAAATTTAAATCCACAAGAACTGAATTATGGTTGCCCCCGTCACCATGGATGTCAAACCTGTCACGATCCCCCATTTGGACCTTGACCACCTTCCCCTGGTGGACAAGGATTTTCAAAACAAAGACACAAGTGCCTATGAGGTCCTGCTCAAAATTCATTGTTTGAGTAAGG
Organism: Pinus taeda; assembly: GCA_000404065.3. Lineage (NCBI taxonomy): Eukaryota > Viridiplantae > Streptophyta > Pinopsida > Pinales > Pinaceae > Pinus > Pinus taeda. The sequence continues at coordinate 110,064 of APFE031411684.1, forward strand.
GCAGATATCTAAACCATACTAATGACATTGGCCTTTGGGACTCCAATATGCCCAAATAGCAGTTTCCACAAGTACATATCTTTCGTGATATTATCCATATGTGTCATGCCTGTTACATTCCCAACCAGAGAGCTATAATGTCCCCAAACCAAAAAGTCTTGTTTACTATTACAGCTGAATCAATCAATGAGATGTTGCAAGTCCAACCAAGTCCAAACCTGACCCCACTCTCCATTGGGGATTTGTTAGACCAGTACACCAAATTGAGTCCATCTAGATTGGCCCAAATATTCCAAAATTTCATTGTAGAAGAGAAGCACATTCCTAAAGATGCCCCTCCATATGTTTTTGCCATTTTCTCTGAAAGGGGCAAGAAAATTGTAACTATGATATCATGTATTCTGGGCTATACCATAGATGAATTTGTTGATGAGATCATCCTCGCCTTCATGTCCATTTTCACCCCAAGAAAGCATCCTGCTACTTTGTATAATTATGCATAGTTCATAGCTGAAAGGATGCATGAACAATTTACCAAAATGCACAATGAGAGAGTATTCAAGAACTCGTATGTACTTTACCACGTGTTTTTGTATTATCAGTCAGATAGATTTCCCTTCACCATCCAGAAGCTGGATACTAGAGGCCAGCTCAGGTCTGTCATGTTTTGGACACCATTATTCCACAAGTATTCATCACCATACACCTATACAGACTTCATTGACTCCTTTGTCCATCCAGTCATGACCATGCTGACAAGAAGCCCTCCACCCAAGATAAGCCAAGAAATCAAAAGAGTGCTTCAATTGTCCAAGCAAAGTAAGGTGGGAGATTGGTACCTTTACCAAAATCACACTGAAATAAGAATCTATGGTTGTCAGCTTGCCCCATACAAACTGCCCAAATACCTCCCCATGAGGTTATTTTCTATAGAGTATTATAGGCAGATAATGAACTCTGATAATGTCAACTTTGTCTCAGCCAAGAAAAGAACTCAGTTCAAGGTCAAAAATCAATTAGGCCCTTTCATTTGCAATTCTAGAGAAGCAGGGGAGGAAGCATATCAAATTCTGCAACAAATGAAGTTTCAAAATAGTTTCATGTGGAGGTATGACCCTCAAATGTTTATGACCAAACTAAGACAAAAGGTCAAATTGGGACCTTACATTCATCACCCTGTACCAGAAATAGAGAGATATGACAATCAATCTGAGCGATTGGAAAACACTCTCATAGACAGGGATAGTACAAAAATATATGTTGAAAATACCTTATTTGATTTAGAGAGACAACTTGACGAAAGCTCATTCCTGCAGGTACCACAGCAAGAAGGAACCATGAGTACCTATACTATTTTGCAGACTCCTCATAATGAGGAAAACAATCCCAAAAGGAACAGAGAGGGAGCCTCCAGTTCAGGTGTGGACACATCCAATGTACAATATGAAGCCAGCTAGAGCAAAAGGCCAAGGCTCAATCCTGTTTCAGAATAGGAAGACACAGAAGGCTCAGTAGAAATAACTAATACTAAGTTAGACATGACCAAGGGCACAGATCCATCTGGAGAAACACAGGAGCCATCTACATCACAAACTCAAATGTTAGAAAGGCAGCGCAGTGTAGAAGTCTCCTCATTTAATAAACCTATTGATAGAGATAGAGACATTAAGGACAGGTTCAAATAAGTCAAAATGAGAAATGAGAAACTGAAGGCACAATCCTATGTACAATATATCAAACTTACACCCACCAATCAAACTAGGTTGATGTTAGCTTTTGACATCAAGGAAGGAAAGATGCAAATGTCCTTCATAAAGCCAATTGTACAACAACCAAGGACATCAGCAGATTTCAAGAAAATTTATTTTGAGGTATTGGCAAGGGATATTCATCCCATTGACCAAATTGAATTTCAGAAACAGGCTGGAGAAATGATTTACTCCACCCTTACAGGAAAATCCATAGTTGCCCATCAGTTGCAAAATTCATTGAATAACATCTCAGCCTAGTATCAATGGGAAAAAGCCTCCTCACAAGCCAAAGACACCAGAATCAAGCCTTTGGAAGACTTGGTAATTGAGTTGGGACATGATCCCAAAGACATCAAGGCCACTGAACAATTAATCAAAAGGAAGAATGATGACATTGCAACACTCAAGAAGTAGTTGAAGATACCTAAACTGCAGCATCCCTAGACACAGGAAGTCTTGGAAAACCAAACAAGGCATGAAGAGTTGATGGACTTAGTCCTTAAACTAAATGATCAGTTGAGGGAGACATAAAAGGAATTGGATAGCCTAATCCAATTAAAGCAAACTGATATTGGCACTAGCTTGGTTAATGTCATCCCAGTAGTTACCATGGTTGTTCTTTCGACATTGGCAGCCTCATTGGCCCCCAAAACTCCAATGGCCACAGCACAACTAGTTTCCATGGAATCGACATCAGCAGCAGGTACATCAGGTGAAGAAGCAACAAGGTTGGTTAAAGCTATGGAAGAAATGTCCATACAGACAATAGAGATGAATAAGCTCAAAAAGAAAGTGACAATCTTGGAAACTCATTACAAGCTTGCCAAAATCATGCACAAAGAAGAAGTGCAAAAGGCCACCAAGATGAGTGAGAGATTGAAAGCCATGGAAAAGGACCTAACACTGAAAGAACCCCTTGGGCAAGCTAAGGAACTACTATGGGCCAATATCATTGACTCTATCAATGATATTTGGCCATCTATTCAGGTGAATTTTTAGGAGATAGATTTAATAAAGATGGCTACAGAGACCATCCAAAGAGTAAAAGAAGAATTAGGAGAAATGCCAGAAGAGGCTACCAGAATTATCTAATTCCTTAACAGCAAGAATAAGTATGAGCTTCAAGAATTGGAAATAGAAGACAGAACAGAGACAATTTTAGAGGTCAAAAAGCTCCTCTCCAAGAGAAACTGAATGCAAAACTTGGAGGATAAGTGTCAAAATATGTAGATAGCAGTAGACAAATTTATGGCTAAATTCCAAATTTTGAGAGAGAAAGGATTACCCAATCCCTTAGTGATAAATGACAAGCTCATGACACAGGAGGATTACAACAAGAAAATCAGAGAGGTAGCAGAGGATTAGGTGAATACATCATCAATGAAGGTATTCCCAATAGGCAAAGTACTCTACCAGACATTTGAAAACTTTTTTTACCTCCAGCACAAGGTAAAACACTTGTTTATCAATAAGCCTACTTTTGCCAAATACACCGAGGTAGATGAAATATATAGGAGGATGCTAAAAATCCAATTACCTGATGTTGAAGCATAGGAGAAATTAATTGATTTACTGTAGAAATATGTAGTAAAAAGGTTAATGTACAGTAAAAGTAAAACAGCATGGTAAAAGGATGAAAACCGATCAGTATGGTCAAAGTGTATCAAAGTCAAAGTGTATCAGATGAAAGGCTAAAGTAAATGAAGCTTCCAGCGTGAAAGATCAAACAACAAAGCAGCATAAAGGGCTAAAAATCAAAGCATAAAAGCGAGCAGTACCAAAATAAAAGGGACAGTATGAAGCAGTTCAATAGCTGTCTCTATCTTCTTGCAAGAAGATATTTTTCTTTCCTATATTAAATCTCAAAACAGTTTGAGATATTTTGTAATAAACTTTTGTATGAATACTTCACAATTCGAAGTATGTATGGTGGATTCTATTAGATAATTTTATAGACTTTTTGATCAAGAAGACCAAGAAGGTTATTGTATCAATTGATGAGCCAACAAGCTGGATTGATTAATAAAGATCAGACTTTTCCAAGGATTCATGTGTTGAGCAATTTCAGACAAGTATTTTCTTGTGTTATTGTCATTTTTCTCAAAGTTATTCATAATCTTATATGTGTTTCAATCTAAATGCTATAACTGGAATAATATTTCAGAACTTGTTTAAATCACACTCTGTTTTAACAGTTAAGCATTTGAATGTTTTCTTTTGATATTTAAATTAAATAATTCTTAATTTCTCTTTGGTTTAGATTGATTTCATGAATAACCTGGATTAAAGGATTCTTAATTGCCCTTTGATTTTGATTACTCCTTCCTTCCTCATTCATTATCCGGGTCTGAGAACCCTTAACTGCTCTCTCACCCCGACTAAAACTCTTTCACCCCTCTATCTCAAACATTTGAAATACACTCTACTATCTTGCCCTTCGAACATCCCCTTTAGTGAGTTAATCTAGTTTTTATCCCTGATTAGTTGACTCCATAACCCAATGGTCTAAAAGACATCAATTTAATAATCTGTCTAATCAGATCCCACCACCCAATCTCAAATACAAATCAAAACCCCTTGAACAATCATAGCTAGCCTAAGACATCTTAACTACAACAAAGTTGAATTTTAAAGAGGGAGCCCTCTCTGAGCATCAGGAAGGCTAGGTCCTGATCTCCAAAAGTGGATAGTGGTTACCTTTGGTTTTTCCTTCTTATTACTTCAAAGGAATTATCAGAGTGATAACATTTCTAGCGACCATACTAGGGACTTCGATCCTCGGTCTCATAAAACTTTAAGGAAACCTAAAATTAAATCTTAAGCCCCTTAAGGCCATTACCTGAAGTAAGCTTTTAGAAAATTTCAAAAAAACGGCTTACAAACTTAAAATTCTGGCTCCTAAAGAGATTCACTACACTAGGGCCAACCCAGATCCAAACCCTGCAACTGTAGTGGATGACCCACAAAGGATTTTAAGACAACCTAGAACAATGGAAACTCAAGCCACTAGTAGACAACTAGACAGAGCCAATTCACTCCCTGAGGAGTTTTCAACTTTAGAACAAGTCCCCTTTGATTTGTCATTTTATCTCTCACTATTTAGAACCAAATCTGAGAATGATATCCATTAAATAGTTCTAGACCCTGGGTTTACTCAACTCATTGAATCAAAAAGGGTTATTCATCCAAATTTGGATAAATTTGTCTTAGATGCTTTTGACAAGTTAGAAGCCTTGACCTCTACATTGATTAGTAATATAGATAGTGCTTATCTTTAGCAATTTGTAGAGCTAGATGCCATTACTATTGTTGCCTCTCAAATTTCTTCACAGTCTTCACTCACTGTAAATCCGCCTTCCTTTACCACAACTTCATCAATTATATCTACCACAATCCAATCACCTAAACCACTTATTAATCAATCATCTTCATCATCATCTAGTTCACCTCCATCAGTTTCAAGCCCTTCTTCAACTACCACAACTTTACCCCCAAGTCAAGCCAGAATCACAGCAATGGCAAACAGATATGCTCCTCTTGTTTTACTTGCCCAACTCCATCCCATGCCTGCAGATTATCAGAGTAAGAACTTCCTGTCTTATGCTACTGGTCATTACACTGGCCAGCAGCATGTAAACAAGATGTCTGAATTTTTTTAATTGCATGAAATAGATGAGGCAGATGTCCAAATGAGATTGTTTGCCCAAACTTTAACTCATGATGTCAAGAAGAGGTTCAAAGCCTTTCTTGCCAACCACATTGCAGATGCTTTCTGAATATGACAATATTAGGAGAGCTCCCAACGAGTCAGTTCAGGACTATTGCACTAGGTTTAATAATATCTATAATGCTATTCCAGTCAACATTAAGCCTCCTCCTGACCTAGCATTAATTAAGTTCCCTAATGATTTTGATGTTGAAATGTCATACCAGCTAAGGGAGAGAAATCCTGAAACACTTGAACAAATGTAGAGTAATGTTGTCAGTGTAGAGGCCAACCTATTAGCTAAGAAGGCATGAATGAGGAATGAAAAGAAAGTTGTATTTAAAGAAGAAGTTGTTGAAAAATGTACAGCAAGAAATGATAAATTTAGAATGTGCTAAAAATAGCATGTCTAAAGATAGATGTTTGGCCAATGAGCATTTTGGCAACCTTGGGTGAGAGGTGAAACTGCTAAAAATAGAAACTTCTAAAAATAGCGTTTCTGGGTCCCTTCCTATTTTTAGCAGTCCCTGGTCTAACTATAGGAAGTAAAAACGAATTTGGTCTTACCAGCAATTTTAAATATTAATTAATTAATCTCCATGAGTTAATTAGTTATGTAAAATTAAACTTGAAGTCTTTGTGAGATCATGCAATTATTTTCTCTCTTGATTTAGGAATTCATCCCTTCATTAAAGGAGATAAGGTTCAGTTCTATATTGAAAGGATCAGTTGACTTGGTTTAACTTAGTCAAGTCTAGTTAGATTAATTTAACAAGTTGTTAAATTAATGATATATAGTTTTTTGATGCTTGCATGCATGTGACAACTATTATTTTCAGATAAATGACTATTCTCTCATGAATAACTGATGGATGGCCATTCAAACAAAGACCCAGTTGAGATCAGATGAGGGACAGTGTACTATCAGATGCTAGGATATTTCTAGTAAGTATTCCTTGCATGAGGAAGGAATCTGTTTTCTTCTATGACTACGTAGTTGGACCTGAGGTGACAGTAGGTATGATTGGGCCAATTTACAACCTATATATTGAGGCCTAGGTAGTCCAAGATTTTCATCATCCGAGTACAGAGAGAGCATGATAGCTTTTGAGCTGATTCTTTTTGTATGTTGTTGAGGATTTCCACTTGATTGATAATACAGTGTTGGGGTTTTATGCGGGTGCTTTCCCCATTGATATATTATGTGTTATGTGTGATTGATTCCTTCTTATCAGTTATATGTGCTCATGCTTGATGTTGCCCGTGTTTGATTAAGCTGCTGCTAAGTTTATGGTAAATGTAGATCTAGTATTATGCTTTAGTACATTGCATATATCAGTTGGATCTGCAGGTGAAATTTCTACATGATATCAGTGAGCTAGCTGATCTGTAGAGAAAATTCTACAGAAGCTTCAACTTCATATGGAAAAGTAGATGTTTTAGCTAAAAGTTTAGAAAGAATCATGGATAGGTTAGATATCAAGGATAGGAAAAACCAATGGGAGAATCAACAACAACAACCCCCAATAAGAAACCCAAATTTTAGGAAGAACCCTAATACTACAAAAAATGCTACACCAGATCAACAAATTAGTCCCCCCTTTCCAAGAAAACTATGTTGAGGATTCACAAAACCAAGAAGCAGAAGATGATACCGAGATTAACTTACTAGAAACCACAGAGGAAGACGTTATTTTTCTTACTCAAGAAGAACAAGAGTTATCTATGCTTTAGCAATTACAGTTAGAATCTGGTGAATCTTTTTATTTTAAGCAGGGATATGAATCAACTATATATGAGGTACATAAGCAATATAGCTTGAGAAGTAAGAAGCATAACGAAACTCCCATTAAAAGATCCATCCAAACTCACACTAAGATAATAAAAGAAACTCCAGTTAACGAAGTATTGCAAATTCTCCCTAGAGGAACACCTGAAACTTCAACCCCTAGGATTGTAGATATAACCTCCACTGAAATCCAAACAGAGCCAATTACTTAAACGAATCAAGATAAAAGAAATCAAGGAAAAATAGTAGAAACACATACTGAAATGCCTACCACTGAGAAAAAGGATAAAGACACTCAAACTGCACACATTAAGGAAGATCTGAATCAAACAAACAAATTTCAGCTCCCTTTCAATATTAAAAATGAAATAGATAAATTAAAGATATCATTTCCTCTGACCGAACTGGTAAATAATGAAACTTATAGGTCATAGATAACTAAGACTTTGAACATAGGAGAGGGAGAGGATTTCGTTAGTTCGAATGATGACCAGCCTAAATTATTGTTTGGCCTTGAGGCCAATGGAATTCTTCAGCAAGGGGGAGTTCCTCCTTTTTACATCAACCTAAACATTTATGATAAAAAATTTCATAACGCTATGTTGGACTCGGGAGCATCCCACAATCTCATGCCAAACGCAATAATGGAAACACTGAACCTAGACATTACCAGGCCTTACAAGGATTTATTTTCTTTTGACTCTAGCCAGGTTAAATGCCTTGGTTTAATCAAATACTTATGTGTGACTCTTGTCTAGTGCCCTGCAAAGAGCATTCTAATGGACATTGTCGTTGCAGATATCCCACCAAAATATGGAATGCTACAATCTCGCTCATGGGGAGAAAAATTGCAAGGATCTTTGCAGTTGGATATGTCTTATGCCACCATATCTATTTTTGGCCAACCAAGAAAATTATATAGGAAGACCTTGATGAAGTACATGGTCAGTAGTGAGGAAAAGTCCCAAAACTTTCCCATATACTCCATGCACTCAGATATGGACTCCTTCATCTTACACAATGCAGAAATTGGTTTAAAGGAAATCACAGCCAAATACCTTAAGTACAGAACAGTTGACAGTGAGAACATATTCCATGAGTCACTTTGGCATTTATACTTTGATGGGTCTGTAAATAGGTTAGGGGTTGGTGCAGGAGTGCAGATCCATAATATGGAAAATAACCATGCTGAGGGACATGCTTTCAGATTGAACTTCAAATGTACCAATAACATCGCCGAATATGAATCCCTGATTCTAGGGTTACAATTGGTTAGGAAATTGGGAGCCAAAAGAGTTTATGTCATGGGAGACTTAGAGCTAATTATGCAACAAATCAGTGGTGAATATTTTGTCAACAACCCTAGGCTTGGTAGATATAGGGATATTGTTTTAGACTTGATTAAGGACCTCCTGGAATCAAACTTTGTTGCCATTCCTAGAAAGCAAAATATGCAGGCCCACAATCTGGCAACCTTTGCTAGTACTTGTAAATTGCCATTCCAACCAAACCACCAGTACACTGCAGAAGTCAGACATAAGCCTGTTATACCAGACAACCTTAAGTATTGGCAGATTTTCTCCCAGGACTCTCAGATCTATGATTTCATGAAAAATAAAGGAGAATTTCAAAATTGCAAGATAGATACTGACTGTACAATAGTTAATGATAAAGAAAGTAGCTTAGATGTAAATACTTTTGATGTAAATGAACCAACTAAATCTACTAAAGTAGAAATAGATATTTTAAAGAATGTAGAGATAGATGAAATAATGGATGATGATCCAGAGATTCTTAATTGAAAAATAACTTTTTGCCTAAAGGATTAGTACCTTTAGAGGATTTGTTTGACTCTAATGTTGTAGCTAGGAAACCCAAGATGGAACCTCTAAGGGCTTACATAGAAGAAGTTAATATAGAAACTAAGGATAAACCAAAACTCATCAAGGTATCTAAAGCCTTACCCCCAAAGGAAAAGTTCAAATATATAAATTTGTTTAAAGAGTTCCAGGATGTATTTGCCTAGAGTTATGAAGACTTAAAATCTTATGACACCAGCATAATCCAACACAAAATACCTCTAAAAGAAGATCATAAACCTTTCAAACAGAAACTAAGAAGGATAAACCTAGTTCTTATTCCATCCATAGAAAAATAGGTTAAAAGAATGCTTGATGCCCAAATAATAGCACCCATTAGATACTCAGACTGGATTTCAAGCTTAGTTACAACTAGGAAAAAGACAGGCGAACTTAGACTTTGTGTAGATTTTAGAAACTTGAACAAGGTCTCTTTGAAAGACAACTACCCCTTACCAAAAATGGACCATATATTGCAAAGTGTAGTAGGCTCATCTAGGATTTTGTTGTTAGATGGATTCTCTGGCTATAATCAGATATTAGTCCAACATGGGGACCAAGCCAAAACTGCATTTACTACTCCTTGGGGTACCTTCATGTATTTGAAGATGCCCTTTGGATTAATGAATGTAAGTGCCACATTTCAAAGAGCTATGGATATAGCTTTTGCCAAGGAAATCCATGATTTCTTAGTAGTATACCAGGATGACATCATAGTCTTCTCTAAGTCTGACAATGAACACTTAAACCCACCTCAGAAGAGTATTTATCAAATGCAGGAAATTTGGGATTTCTTTAAATCCTAAAAATACACTTTTTTGTCTAGAAGAGGGAAAGTTGTTAGGACACGTCATATCTAAAGATGGGATTAAGATAGACCTTGCTAGAATAGAAGCCATTTTGACCATTTCCCATCCCCGAAACATAAAAGAGCTACAATCATTTCTAGGTAAAATTAAATTTTCTTAGGAGATTCATCTCAAATCTAGCAGAATTAATTAGGGAATTAAATAACATGCTAAGAAAGGACTCATCAATCGAATGGACATCGGAAGCCAAAAAATCCTTTGAAGCTATCAAGGAAGCTTGAACCAAGACTCTAGTCTTGATTAGTCCTGACTTTAGAAAAGATTTTATTATTTTTTCTTTTGCTTCAGAACACACCATTGCAGTTGTCTTGCTGCAAAAGAACAATCAAGGATATAAACAGCCAATAGCATTCTTTATTAAATCCTTAATAGATGCCACACTCAAATACAATATCATGGAAAAACATGCTTTAGCTTTGGTTAAGGCTATCAAAGATTTCAGAGTATACATTATGTACTCTCACATTATTGCTTATGTTCCAAACTCTGTAGTTAAGGACATTTTGACTCAAAATGGGCCTGAAGGAAAAAGAGGCAAATGGATTGCCATAATATTGGAATATGACATAGAGATAAAACCCACCAAGCTCATCAAAGGCCAAGGTTTAACCACTACAGATCGTTGAATCGAACTATCAGGCCCTTGATATCAACTTCATTAGTGCCCTTGATGATTAGGAGGAGATGGCGACTCCACAGATTAGTGAACCTTTTACTGATTCACCATGGTATGCAGATATTACATTTGTATTACTAAATTTACAAGCTCCTCCTAGATTGACAAGAAATAAAGCTAGATTCTTAAAACTGAAGTCATTAAGATATTGTGTTATAGATTATGCATTGTTTTGGAAGGATAGTAGTGGTATTCTCTTAACATGTTTATTAAAAGATGAAGATGACAAGATTTTACAAGAGTTTCATGTAGGGGACTGTGGAGGACACTTGTACTGGAAGAGTATTGCTGACAAGATTCTGAGGGATAGCTTTTACTGGCCTACTTTGTTTGTAGATGTCAAAAAACATATGACCTCTTGTCATAAATGCCATATTTTTTAGGGAAAGAGGAAACTGTTACCCTTGCCTCTTAAATCAATTTCCAATGAGATGTCGTTTCAACAATGTGGGTTGGACTTCATTGGAGAAATACACCCCCCATCCTCAGCTCAGCATAAGTGGATTCTAACAGCCACGGACTATTTTACCAAATGGATAGAGGCCATACCTTCTAGGCAAGCCACAGACATTGTCATAATCACCTTCCTAGAGAGTAATATCCTTTCAAGATTTGGATGCCCCCAGAAGCTCATTATTGATAATGCAGTAGCCTTTAAATCCAAAAGAATGATAGATTTTTATAACAAATACCATATCACCCTTAGACATTCCACGGCCTATTACCCTCAAGGTAATGGACTAGCTGAGTCATCCAACAAAAGCCTAGTCAATATTATCAAAAATTTACTGGAGGATAATAAAAAGACATCGAACAAGAAGTTAGTCAATGCCTTATGGGCAAATAGACTGACTACTAAGAAGTCCATTGGAACATCATCCTATCAGTTGGTTTATGGGATGGATGTAGTTTTCCCATCATCCCTAGGAGTGCTAGTCATGAAAATCCTTCAGGAATTACAGGTGGAACCGAATGACATTCAAAGAAGAATAAACCAAACTATACACCTGCAGCAGACCAGAGAAGAAGTATATGAAAAATCACAGATAATCCAGGAAAAAATCAAGAAAGTCTGATATAAAAAGACTAAAGTATGTGATTTTAACATAGGAGACAAAGTCCTTAAGTGGGATTCAAAGGGAGAAGATAGAGGCAAGCATGGAAAATTTGATTTTCTATGGCAGGGACCTTATGTCATTTTTGGCTATAGATGGATGAGATCTACCAATAGGACCTGTTAATGGTAGGATGTTGAAGCACTACTTTTCCACTAACTTACATAGTTCACTTTACTTTTCATCATTATACATAACATTGCAGAGTGTAGATTGGACTGGATGGTAATCCTTTGAAGTTGAAGCCCAGAGAGAAGGCCCTAAGCTTTGAAAGATTTACTTTCATAAGTATCAATAATGCAGATTCACAGAAGGACCCTTTGCAAGGTGACTTCAACCACAATTCAAAGGCTACTGACCTTTAGAGTTCTTGACAATTCACTAGGAAATGTCAGCCCCATGTGGAGCCACTATTAGAGTCCTATAGTGATAAGATTCATAATTTTGAATTGGCTAAGGTTAAGCCTTGTAATCTTATACATACCTTTGCTTTCTGCAAATGTTTTCCATATTGAAAATTTTAAAAATGTAAAGAGGGTATGTCCTAAAAGAAATATCAAAGGACAAAAAGAAAAAGAAAAGATCAAAAAATGAAAATATATGAACCCCAAAAAATAAAAATAGATCATGAAAGTATTCATCTGTACTTTACCACATCTTTTTGTATTATCAATCAGATAGATTTCCCTTCACCATCCAGAAGTTAGATACTAGAGGCTAGCCCCAGTCTGTCATATTTTGGACATCATTATTCTACAAGTATTCATCACCATACACCTATACAGACTTCATTGACTCTTTTGTCCATCCAGTCATGACCATGCTGACACGAAGCCCTCCACCCAAGATAAGCCAAGAAATCAAAAGAGTGCTCCAATTGTCTAAGCAAAGTAAGGTGGGAGCTTGGTACCTTTACCAAAATTACACTGAAATAAGAATCTATGGTTACCAGCTTGCCCCATACAAACTGCCCAAATACCTCCCCATGAGGTTATTTGCTCTAGAGTATTATAGGCAGATAATGAACTATGATAATGTCAACTTTGTCTCAGCCAAGAAAAGAACTCAGTTCAAGGTCAAAAATCAGTTAGGCCCTTTCATTTGAAATTCTAGAGCAGCAAGGGAGGAAACAGATCAAATTCTACAACAAATGAAGTTTCATAACAGTTTCATGTGGAGGTATGACCCTCAAAGGTCTATGACCAAACTAAGACAAAAGGTCAAATTGGGACCTTACATTCATCACCCCATACCAGAAATAGAGAGATATGCCAATCAATCTGAGTGGTTGGAAAACACTCTCATAGACAAGGATAGTACAAAGGTAGATGTTGAAAATACCTTGTTTGATTTAGAGAGATAGCTTGATGAAAGCTCATTCCTGCAAGTACCACAGCAAAAAGGAACCATGAGTACCCCTACTATTTTGCAGACTCCTCGGAATGAAGAAAAGAATCCAAAATGGAACAGAGATGGAGCCTCTAGTTCAGGTGTGGACACATCCAATGTATAATACGAAGCGAGCCAGAGCAAAAGGCCAAGGCTCAATCCTATTTCAGAATAGGAAGACACAAAAGGCTCAGTAGAAATAACTAATACTGAGTTAGACACGAGCAAGAGCACAACTCCATCTGGAGAAACACAGGAGCCATCTACATCACAGACTCAAATGTCAAAAAGGTAGCTCAGTGTAGAAGTCTCCTCATTTAATAAACCTGCTGATAGAGATAGAGACATTAAGGACAGGTTCAAAGAAATCAAAATGAGAAATGGGAAATTGAAGGCACAATCCTATGCACAGTATCTCAAACTTACACCCACCAATCAAACTAGGTTGATGTTAGCTTTTGACATCAAGGAAGGAAAGATGCAAATTTCCTTCATAAATCCAACTGTACAACAGCCAAGGACATCAGCAGATTTCAAGAAAATGGATTTTGAGGTATTGGCAAGGGATATTCATCCCATTGACCAAATTGAACTTCACAAACAGGCTAGAGAAATGATTTACTCCACCCTTATAGGAAAAGCCATTGTTGCTCATCAGTTGCAAAATTCATTGAATAACATCTTAGCTCAGTATCAGTTCGAAAAGGCCTCCTCATAGGCCAAAGACACCAGAATCAAGTCTTTGGAAGACTTGGTAATTGAGTTGGGACATGATCCTAAAGACATCAAGGCCACTGAACAATTAATCAAAAGGAAGAATGATGACATTGCAGCACTGAAGAAGCAGTTGAACATACCTTGACTATAACATCCCCAGACACAGGAAGTCTTGGAAAACCAAACAAGGCATGAAGACTTTATGGACTTAGTCCTTAAACTAAATGATCAATTGAGAGAGACAGAAAAGGAATTGAACAACCTAATCCAATTAAATCAAACTAATACTAGCACTAGCTCAGTGAATGTCATCCAAACAGTTACCATGGCTATTCCTTCCACATTGGTAGCCTCATTGGCTCGCACAGCTACAGTGGCCAAAGCACAACCAGTTTCCATAGAATCTACATCAGCAATAGGTACATCAGGTGAAGAAGCAGCAATGTTGGCTAAAGCTATGGAAGAAATGTCCATACAAACAACAGAGATGAATAAGATCAAAGAGAAAGTGACAGGCTTGGAAACTGATTACAAGCTTGTCAAAATCATGCACAAAGAAGAAGTGCAGAAGGCCAGCAGGATGAGTGAGATATTGAAAGCCATGGAAAAGGACCTAACACTGAAATAACCCCTTGGGCAGGCTAAGGAACTACTATGGGCCAATATCATTGACTTTGTCAATGATATTTGGCCATCTATTCAAGCGATTTTTGAGGAGATAGATTTAATAAAGATGGCTACAAAGGCCATCCAAGGAGTAAAAGAAGAATTAGGAGAAATTCCATAAGAGGCTACCAGAATCATCCAATTCCTTAACAGCAAGAATAAGTATGCTTCAGGAATTGGAAATAGAAGACAGAACAGAGACAATTTTGGAGGTCAGAAAGCTCCTCTCCAAGAGAAACTTAATGTAAAACCTGGAGGATAAGTGTTAAAATATGCAGGTAGCCATAGATAGATTTATGGCTAAGTTCCAAATTTTGAGAGAGAAGGGATTACCCAATCCCTTAGTGATAAATGACAAGCTCATGATGCAGGAGGATTACAACAAGAAAATCAGAGAGGTAGCAAAGGATCAGGTGAATACATCATCAATGAAGGCATTGCCAATAGGAAAAGTACTCTACTAGACATTTGAAAACTTGTTTTACCTCCAGCATGAGGTAAAACGCTTGTTTGTCAATAAGCCTACTTTTTCCAAATACACCAAAGCAGATGAAATATATAGGAGGATGCTAAAAATCCAATTACCTGATGCTAAAACATGGGAGAGATTAACTGATTTATTGTAGAAATATGCAGTAAAAAGGTTAATGTACAGTAAAAGTAAAACAACATGGTAAAAGGATGAAGACAGATCAGCAGGGTCAAAGTGTATCAGAGTCAAAGTGTATCAGCTGAAAGGCTAAAGTAAATGAAGCTTCCAGTGTGAAATATCAAACAAAAAAGCAGCATAAAGGGCTAAAAATCAAAGCATAAAAGCCAGCAATACCAAAATAAAAGGGACAACATGAACAGTTCAATAGTTGTCTCTATCTTCTTGCAAGAAGATATCTTTCTTTCCTAGATTAAATCTCAAATCAGTTTGAGATATTTTGTAATAAAATTTTGTATAAATACTTCACAATTCGAAGTATGTAGGGTGGATTCTATTAGACATTTCTATAGACTTTTTGATCAAGAAGACCCAGAAGATTATTATATCAGTTGATGAGCCAGAAAGCTAGATTGATTAATAAAGATCAGACTTTTCCAAGGATTCATGTGTTGAGCGAATTTAAGACAAGTATTTTCTTGTGTTATTATCATTTTTCTCAAAGTTATTCGTAATCTTATATGTGTTTCAATCTAAATGCTATAATTGGAATAATATTTCAGTACTTGTTTAAATCACACTCTGTTTTAACAGTTAAGCATTTGAATGTTTTCTTCTGATATTTAAACTAAAGAATTATTAATTTATCTTTGGTTTAGATTGATTTCATGAGTAATCCAGATTAAAGGATTCTTAACTTCCCTTTGATTTCGATTACCCCTTCCTTCCTCATTCATTATCTGGGTCTGAGAACCCTTAACTACTCTCTCACCCGGAGTGAAACCCTTTCACCCCTCTGTCTCAAACATCTGAAAAACAGTCTGCTATCTTGCCCTTGGAACATCCCCTTTAGTGATTTAATCCAGTTTTCCTCCCTTATTAGTTGACTCCATAGCCCAATGGTCTAAAAGACATCAATTTATCCATCTACCTAAGCAGATCCCACCACCCAATCTCAAATACAAATCAAAACCCCTTGAACAATCATAGCTAGCCTAAAACATCTAAACTAAAACAAAGTTAAATTTTAAAGAGAGAGCCCTCTCTTAGCATCAGGAAGGCTAGGTCCTGATCTCCAAAAGCGGATAGTGGTTACGTTTGGTTTTTCCTTCTTATTACTTCAAAGGAATTATCAGAGTGATAACATACCTCAAGGGCACCTCTATGTCATATATTCTCACATTATCATAAGAGAATGACCCCCCTTTAACGAGAAACCACCTGGTTCAAGATGATGCTACCCATGTTTGGTTATTCTAGCTGGTGTGGCTTTGGAAATATCTAGGAGCCTATATTTAAAACATTGAAAAACTTATTTATATGTCAGAATGATGATAAAGCATCATAATTACATTATTAAATGTGCCTCATCCCTTCCTATTCCCGGTGGATTCTTCCCTGTTTTTCGAAGTGCCTTCTCATGTGCATCTTCCATGAGCGCTCTCCACTCCATCTTTGGAATCGATGGAGGGCACTCATGCGACCTAGACCTTTCCAATTGAGAACTATATTGGTCCCATAAATATTTTAAATGTAGGCCTTCCTTTGAGGTAACTCCAGATGTGTTGAAGGTACCATCGCCGAACAAACGAACCATCCTAACAATAAGTTACTCTTTTAACTTGGAACTTTGGGATTTCTAGTTTGTACGAATGGTCAGCCCAAAGATTTCCAAGGTTATGTCATACAAACACCTAAAAATACATCATTTCCTGCAAAACAATATTGTCATTAGTTTAAAATAATCATAGACTATACATTAATTTCATTTAGGTTGTACTTAATATTTAAAACACTTCTTAAATACCTACAAGTTTCTCTATTTTCATAGGTATATTGTCATTATCTACCAAAAACATGATTGGTAGTGATCCCATGCTAGTAACATGGGAAGATCCAGGAAAGCTCATTGTATCATGCTTTGCATCCACAACATCATCTGTACATCCTGACGCACGTTGTTCAGGGGGTGCAAATCCTTTTGTGGGTTGTTAAGCAGTTGTACTGGTCTCATTGACCAGTGACTCGCTGACAGGTGGAGCAATGACCCTGCTACCAACGCCAGCGCAATACATAGTTGTAGCATGAGGATCAAAATCCGCCAAAAATCCTGCTAAAATAAAGTGTTTTATTATAAAGGATGAGATAACTAAATCATAGAAATAATATATATATATATATAAATATATATATATATATATATATATTTGGGATAATTAGCTAAGTTTCTCACCCCATATCGATGATTTTTTTGCAACAAGGATTTGATTTCACCTTTTTTCTCATATGTATAAGGCTCAATCAGAATTAAAGAATTAAGTTTCTTGTTTTCTTTGCACTTAAGCTTCCTTATTGCTCGCAGTGGATCAATGGACATAAAAATTGCATCAACAAAAACCTCTTGCTCACGAGCATCTGTGGACTACTCTAAGGTTGGTGCCTTCGTATTATCACCTTGTTTATCAAATAAGTGTAATTTGCAATTTATCCACAATTAATCATCATTATATTAATAAGAAAACCACCATTGACATATATCTAAATTTACAAAGAAACTTCACGTAGTAAATCACAATCATAACATACAATAGACATTTCTTACAAGTTGTGTAAAATTGAATACATATTGCACCCATAATAACAATATTTGTATTTATTCTATTCAAATTGTAATCAATGAGAAACTCTTCCCATGCAGCTATTGATTTAATGGAACATATGAATACACGGTTTCCTTCATGTCCCTAGAATATGCAATTGGGTTGCTTATTTGTGGTGATGGGTCTTGCAATATTCCCTGCTTCTTTTGGCCTTCCATCAATATTCATAGTAGCACCTTTATTTTCATCATTGTCTTTTAGTTGTATATAATTTGCAGCGACTCCATATCATCACATACTTTTGATATATTGGACTAGTCATACCCAATCATTGTAGTTGTAACAGCATCTAACATACTCCATCAATTCAATTAATCCTTCGTAACATACATTTATCCCATCCATGGAAAATAGCCCCAAACCATGTAATGGCGATGGGGCAATGCAATATATCCTTTCATTGACAAAAAAAAAGTGTTTATTTCTGGAAGATCCTTGGGTGCCCATTGTTTTACTAAATTTTTGTACCTCAAGGGAACCTCGATGTCATATATGCTCACATTATCATAAGAGCATGACCCCCCTTTAGCGAGAAATATTTTGATGCTTCTATGGAATTTTCTTCCAATCTTTTCACCTCTACTGTATCTTCGCCTACTAGATCTTGTAGCAAATGTTTGTTCAATTTATTATATCCTGCCTGAACTTTCATCACTCAACAAAGATAGATCTGACAAATACCTGTTTGGTTGAACTTCCTATAACACTCCATCAAATGAGATAAACTTTTAGCGAGTGTCATAAGGGATGTTGAGAAACGTCTTGATGGAACCACAAGAACATTATATTAGTACAAGCGAGTTATAAGGAAGTTTTTTGCGTTTAAAATATTCAAGTAATATTTAAAAACTTGATAACTTTAGAACCTATTCATCCTAACCAATGAACTCACTCGATAACTTGAGAACCAACATAATCTAATAACATTTAATCTTACATTATAGAAAATTACCCACATACTTCAATATGTTGAAGAATGTGACTAGTTTTAGTGGAATAAAAAGCAAAGTTTTTGGATGTCGAGGCTCTTTAGATTTGTAGCTTGGGAGGTACTCCAAACCCTAGGCTATAGGGTTTTGGAGGAATTGGCACACAAAAGTGACTTGTGGTCTAAGAACCCAAACCCTTGGGCTTTGCACCCAAGCTTTGAACCACGAGGCATTTCAATTATTTGACACATGGAGGTGTTAGAGGACTTCAAAGGCAACTAAAATAATTGAAATCCAAGTTGTCTATGATGATATTTTCATTTTTCTATACAATTGTTGTGTTTGCACATGATTTATTCAAGTAAGCTTGTGTAATTTTATGAGTTGTCAAGCCCACAACAACAGATTAGATGAAGCCCTTGAGAAGTATATCAATTAGAGTGAGGAGAAGCCTCCTTCTTACCAACCCAAGTGGAATTCATCATAAGTGGAGAGTATCTAAAGTAGTCATAACCTAAAGGAGCCTTGTCAAGCGTAGGAGGCAATCTTGGGTCTATTTTGTCTCTATTCCAAATTTCTACTCCCAATCCTGATATCTCTCTTTGACAAGAGCTTATATAGGAGTAATATAGACACATTGAAATACATTATCTAGGCCTTTTTGATGCAATCGTAGTAAAGAAAACTCGACACAAATAGTCGTACCACTACTAGTAGGTGTTGCAACTAAAACATTATCATATGAGTTATAAAGCACTACAAATACCTGAGTTTGAATAGGATTGAAGAGTCTAAATTGTTGATATAGTGCTTGATATGAAGGATTTCTTAATGCAGACACAAGAAGTGGATGTAAGCCTAGCAACTCAGATGGAGGTGGGTATTTCTGGAAAAATAAGATGTTTAAATCTAGCAGTATTGTCCATGACCCCAACCACTTATAATATACAACACAATTAAAGTATTGGGGAGGAAGAGGTTCATGGTGTTGAAGAATGTAACTAGTGTCAGTCTTCATAATTTTATTTGTGAAAAGAAAGAAAAAAATAATTATTGTAAAATAAAATTGACTTATCAACACATGGGTTTCATGCTTGGGTCATTGGTCAACAAGTCAAAGCTTCCATTGTAGGCTTCTAGGATTATATATTGAGTCATTATCATTATTATTATATGTCAGGAACTTCTTGGGATCTTTTTTTCAAGAAAGAAAATTATATGCCTTTGTAAGATTGAGAAATTTGTAATCCGAGAAACAAGGACAATTCACCAAGCATGGACATTTCAATTTCCACTTGCACTTCTATTACAAACTCTTAGCACATTTTATTCCTATTTCCTCAAAAAATGATGTCATTTACATAAAGCACAACAATTAATTGATTTTCATTTGTTGTCAACAGCTCCTCTTTTGAAGCCTTGTTGTTGTAGATATTTATCAAGTCGTGCATACCAGGCTCTATGAGCTTGCATTATCCCATAAAATTATTTATTCAATTTGCATACATGATCCTCATTTTTTGATAATGATAACCCTTCTAGTTGCTAAATGTATACTTCTTCCTATTAGTTATTCAATGTATACCTATTCCTATAAATTTCCATTAAGAAAGGTTGACTTGACATCCATTTGATAGAATTTAAAGGTATTGAAACACTCAAACGCCAAAACATTCTCATAGTTTCCAATCTTGCAATGAAGGAAAAGGTTTCTTTGAAATCAACACCTTCAACTTGAGCATTGACTTTACAAACCAATCTTGCTTTTGTGATACCCCTCAACTTAAAGACTTTATTGTAATTTCATGCATATAAGTTTAATTCTTGAAGCTAGTATGATACATTAGAAATACAGTAATCTTACTGATAATAACTGATGTATAGTTGCTATCGTAAAGTTGTATTTATGTTTTATTTTATGAATAAATATAAACTGGAAAATTATGGCTAGGGACAAATGGTTAAAGAGAAAAAGAGGATATATATATATATATATATATCAAAAGTCTGTCTTAGGCATCTAATATGGCTGATTAAATTTAATTTTGAAAAGTATTAAATGACCATTTAAATATTCCATGGAATATAGGAAATTGGCTCTAGAATTGGGAAACAAAGACGCATAAATGAGCAATTAATTACCTGCCACCTGTTGCGGAGGTGGAGGCAGTTAATAACCACCCAAAGAAGTGGGAGATGGATAATATATTAGAATTATCTTGTTTTTGTCTCAATTATTCTAAGAAATAATAACAGAGGTTGAAGAAAAATAGGGAGAATAGACAGACAGAAGGTTGCAAGACTAATTTGCTCGGGGGACAGGTAGTGGTTGTTGTGTCAAAGCTAGGAGGAGCCAAGTAACTAGCCTTATATTTTTCATAATCATTTCAAGTTAGTGTAAAAATAATCATTTCAAGTCAGTGTTCTAACTCTATTGTTTTCCTTATTGATTAAAGAAAGAATTATGAATTTTGTTTACTTCTAGTATTTAGAATTATGTTTTGGGGGAAATTAAAATTATAATCAATAGGCGGTGGCTAAACATAAAGATTTTTTTATATATACTGTCAGTAGATGAAGATAAGAATTATCATTGAATGCTACTAAAAGTTAGTATTATTCTTTACATTTTATTTAAGCATGGTAGCTTAAATAGCAGTATAATATGGAGAATACACAATACTGAAATTATTTTAAAAAATGGAGTAAGAGTTGGTAGTATGTATTAATTCCTTGGAAACCTTTGTCAAATTTTACAGTTTTGAATGAAACATAAATTATTATTATTAAATGTCTCTTTATAGAATTGAGTAAGAAGTAAGTTAATGATTGGAGACTTTCAGTAGCAATTAATGAACACAAGAAATGGACTAGAATGTTAGAATTAATCTAAGTCAGAATGAGAGTAATTAGTTACTGTAGATAGTTGCCAATAAAAATACAATTGTCTAAAAAAAGAATGTAATTGTTACCAAGGGTTTAACAAACTAGATATTCTTCACTCTTATTTGAGAAACAAGAGGAATTCACTTACTACAAATGAAATAAAATGTGCATATAATGAGAGGGAATTTTATTATCTGGAATTTTATGGAATAGACATGAGGAATGAACATTCCTTAATCAAAATAATTTAGAAAAACATGGTGCTTATCATCCTACGAAAATTCTTTTCATAAAATATGGTTTTATGAAAAGAATAATCTCTTGATCAATGATTTAATAATTTTTGGTCCTTGTTAACTTGCAAAATTCCTCTGCCACTGTGTGACAAATGGATAATTACATAACTAAGATATAGCGAATTACAAACACTTGTTGGCAGACCACTGATGGAGGTGGCTAATGTTGTCCAGAAAAATCCCAAGCCAAACCCCAACCGCGAGAAGAAGTATGTCGAGGAGATGGAAGAGAGTAATGAATGAATGTTACCATGAAATTCTAAGAAATCATCAAACCACCATGAAACTCTAAACATAATCTAGCCCCTTGATCTAGAGAAGTGTAATCTAAATCGTTAAAGCATAATACGAAATGATAGCATACATGGCCAGTGTAGGATCATTCCCGCTCATGGATGGAACACTCTAGAGAACCGTTAGGCGTACATAAGACTATCAACATAAAATTTAAACCCACACCAATTACTTCATTGGTAATTACTCACTATTATAAGGCGTAATGGGTAGTCACGAATATATGACAAATAGGTTCCAACTACAAAGGATGTGAAATGGTTGAGGTCGCGAATTCAAGGTTAGGTTAATAGTTTATGTGTCTGCACATTTAAAGTATCACACCTTGCATTTGAAACATCCAAATTTTAATATAATTACTCACATAACTTGAAATGACCCAACCTATCAAATAAGTGTAAGGCTAACTTACTAGTGACATTGTCATTCGAAGGAACGAAACTTTCAAGTGGAAATTCTAAAGTCGAAAGGATAATACGTAATAACTTTATATGAATATATATACAAAGATAAAACAAGGGAATAAAACATGCATGTCCATATGCATACAATCAAGTATATACATGAAGAAATTATTAAAAATGGAAGCTACAAATATAATTTTGATAAAATAAAATTAGTACGATTTAATATCTTTCATATAATCAAAGGTAAAAGCCTTTAATGAGAGTCATTGATCCATACAATAGTGAAGGTCATTTAGCAATAAGTCGTCAAGCTTGTTCAAATGTAACATAGAAGATCGTCAAAAATGGTTATGTGAATGTTTAGTGGTGGACCATTCTTAAAGGTATTTAAATTTTGTTCAAAAAAATTGTAGTATTGCAGGTTTATTATAAGTGGTATCAGAGTTGTAGTTACAACATTGGTCCTTGATTGGATCCAGAAAACTGAAACTACTACAGTTTTCATGAGAAGATTGTGTTGAAGAAGAAAAATATTGAAAATGGTAGAAGAATTTAATGGTCAAACATTTGTGGGATTACCTGGAGATGAAGTAGAGAATGATACTGAGATGGGAATGGTTGGATGTGGAACCAGTAATGCAGAAGAGATAAATCTTGAATTGCTGCAAGTAATAAGAAATATGAAAACTGACTTAGAGGATATTAAATCAAATTTGGAAAGGTTGGTCAAATCAAGATAATGCTAAGAAGAAATTAATGGGCATTTGTTAAGAAAACTAGAGAAGGAAAACGTTGGTAAAAAGACTCATAAGAGGAGATATAAAAGTAAGTCTTTTAGTACTACAAGTAAAATTAATCTAGAAACTTCTACTGATACTGAAACTAATGAGTCAAGTGATCAAGATGAGCATAAGTCAAGTACTATTATTTCTTCATCTAGGAAAGAAAAATCGTCTTCTCAATTACAGGGAGAGTTTAAGAAAATCAGACCTCCCAATTTCAATGGTGAAACTAAAGGAGTAGATATTGGGTGTGGAGCCTAATTATCTTCTTGAGTGTTCAATTTATTTTTTTCAACCGCATTGTATCCGTGCTCCTAACGGGCTGGAAATGTCACCCATTTAATTGTCGTTAGGGCAACCCTTCCTTCCAGACTTGGTCCAAAATCTTTAAAAATAGTGTTTTATCCCCTATATGCTACTTTTCCCTATGATAAAAGCATGTACACGCAGGCCAGCATATACCCAACTCGTGTACATATGTTAAAACACTTTAAAAAATTAAATTCCCTTACTTCACTTTCTTGTATTTGTTGTTCAGCCTCATCACCCAGAGCAGAAATAATTGGAAGTTGCTTGATTGGTTGTATCTTTAGGGATTTTATAGTCGAGTGCTCTTTTCTCTTTGTATATAGTTAGCTTTAGGTATTTTTGTCTTATCACTTTTGGACTTTAGATTTTGAATGGCCGACCTACCACTCCACCGATCTTGAAAGGCTTTTGATCTTTCTTTCGAAAGTTGTGGAGTTGCCTCCTCAAGGGCAAAGGTTTTGATTGTGCATCTATCTTCCTTGGAAAGTCATTTGTAAATTCTTGTCAGGGAAAGATCTGCGAATAAGTTAGATATGACCAATATTCTTGTGGAAACCAACCAAGGTACCCTCCCAAAAGGGGATCCTTGTGATTTTCCTTTCTTTGGAAATGTTGGTACCCCCTTGATGACCACTTTGAATATTCCTAGATGGAATGTTGGACTACCAATTTGGTTGTGGTCCAGTCCGAATATTCCAGATATTCTTGAAGATTCTCAAACGAATGCTTTATTTCAAGGGCATCAAATGGGTTATTCATCTTCTTTCAAAGAGAAATATGGGATTTCTCTTCCTCCTCCCTCTTGTAATAAGAGACCTAAAAAGAAGAGAAAGAGGAGTACAAAGAGGAAGAACAAGTCTATCCATTCATCATCAACCTCTTCTAGTCATGTTGGAGATGAGCCTTCAGCTGCTGCAAGTCATGTTGGGGGCACAAGTCATACTAGCAATTCATCATCAACCTTTGCTAGTCATGTTGGAGATGAGCCTTCAACCGCTGCAAGTCATGCTGGGGGCACAAGTCTAGTCACTACAAGTCATACTAGGAATTCATCATCAACCTCTACTAGTCATGTTGGAGATAAGCCTTCAGCCACTACAAGTCATGATGGGGGCATAAGTCTAGTCACTACAAGTCATACTAGCAAAGAGTCATTGACCTCTACAAGTCGTGTTGGGGACTCTCCGCAAACCACTGCTAGTCATGTTGGATGTTGATAAGAAACCTAGGTGTGGAAGTTTTAAACCTAAGTTTCCTTGTAACATATGCAAGGGAGGCCATCTTACTCATTGGTGCCCTGGTATTCTAGAGGTACAAAGGATATGGTCCGAGTCTGAAAGTTCTTCTACTCCTGGATTTGATATGGTTTCTCAAAAGTCTCATCAACTATTGGTTGATAATGTGGTTGAGCCAGTGTAATCTCTAGCTAATTACACTCCTCTTTTGGGGGGTGAAGTGCTTAACAACAAAGTTTGTTTGATTTCTAGTACAGAGCCTTCTAGTATAGGGGGCATTCTGGTTTCTTCGAATGTTCCCCCTCCAAGTTCTAGGAGTTTCTCCTTTGATTGGGATAGTCTTATCGAGCCTCGTCTTCCTTCCATTGCACCTTTCCAAATAAAGGTTAGAGTTAATTCCACAAACGTCTATCGATGTATGGTGGATGAAGGATCCTCTACAAGTATTATATCCTCCTTGACTTGGAAAGCTTTGGGTTCTCCAAAGTTCTTGATAGTTGAGAGTCATTTGTTAGCTTATGATAGAAGACCTGGTGAATCTATGGGTGTTCTTCCTCAATTGCCTATTACATTAGGTGGGAAGACTGTCTTAATCAATATGATGGTGGTTGATCATCCTTTAGACTTAAATATGCTACTTGAGCGGGATTATGTCTATGTTGTGATGTCTTCACTCTTTCGAGTGATGTGTTTTCCTCATAAAGGGAATATTGTCACTATTGATCAGCTTGCATCTGATAATCACCACCCTAATTCGAATTTACTACAGAATACCCGTTGGTTTGTTCCAAGTGTTCAAGTAGACTCTACCTTGCCACGGGTTAATTATGTGGCGTTGAATCCTCAATGTTCAATTGCTTCTGAGTAGGATCCTTTGACCTATTTTTCTCCTTTTTGGGACTTGGTCCCGGCAGTTGATTGACTGATTCTTACTATAAGGACATGGGACCCCTTAATTCCCTCTTTTCATCCTTGTTGTTCTCATGTTTCCTCAAAATTTGATTTACCTTCACACGAGGAACTCTTTGAAGCCATGAGTTTTGACTACCAAAGGAGTCCTTGGCCTGAGCCCTGCAAGGGGTCTGTACATAAGAACTATTATGCATAAACTGCAAGGTTGTGTGCTTCCCTATACCATATTGTACATATAAGGTACCATTTTCAAGTTTTGGATTCTATAACACAAGATTCTATCTGATGTTTATATGTGGGATGTATTAACTTCTTGTCTAGTGTTCCTATTTATGTCTACAGCACTTGGAAGATTTCTCCTTTGGACATTTGTATGGTTGATCCGCTCTGACAGGTATTGGTTCTCGAAACTGGCATATACATTAGGTTTTTCACTTGCATGGTGCATTTATCAATTTTCTTTCCCATTTTGGCCTTAGGATCAACCCCACCAAGTTATGGTGCAAAACCTTCACATTGCTTAGAAGTGTCATGACTTGTGGGGTAGAGCCTACCTTATCATGGGCACCCTAGATAGTACCTTGTTGTCACTTGGGACCCATGCAGAGTTTTTGTTCTTAGACTCAGGAGTCCTCTTTAGCCTCGCCATGACTTTTGTGATGAAGCCTCATTTTCTTTCTTCTTCGCTATTTTCTGGCTTTATACCCTAGAGGATCCTTTGTGTTGAGATGTATTGTTGCATTGCATATTGACTACTTGCACCTTTTGGCCTGGATCCAGCTTCACTTGGACTCGTGTTTAAGCCACTTTTCGACCATGTCTTCTGCAAAATCAACCTTGCAATCACATAGCCTCTACAACTTGACACACCCTTTTTCCTATGGAAAGAACATTCCTTTGAGTGTCCTTGACCAGTTTTCGCCACCTTGCATTGAGCATAGGAATGTTCCCTCCCAGGAACTAGAGCATCTGCTTTTTTCGACACTTGTTCTTTCCACTATATTATAGCATTATTTTATTCTTTTTCAAGCTTCATATAAAATAAAAAGACAAAAAAAATATGTATTCCAAAAAGAGTGGGAACGGAACATTATTTCCATATTTTGATGGCAGCTAGAGTCAATCTTGTCACCCTTGAACAAAGCACTCAAAAGAAAGTATTTCCTCCATTGGGGTGGGCTTTAGTTTGACTTAGGGGAGCCTTAACCTTGTTATCGAGTCAGTCCTCCTCCGATTGGTTACCTCTTCCGATCATATGGAGAGTTTGTGTATGCCTCCTGCATGAAAAACTTATACAAAGTTATCGTATGTTGCCTTGTAGTCACAGTTGAGCCGTGATTTTGTTCAAGGGAAGTAAACCTGAGTCAGACTCTCTGCAGTGTCTCTTGACCTATTTTTTAGTTGGCCATCCCTGGTTGTCAGCATCATGTTCGTTATCACATTAGTTGTATTTGTCCTTTGCTTGTGCCAGTTTGAGAAGGTCTCCATTGACTTCTTGCTGGCGGGTCTTGTCCTTATTGACTACGACAAATTTCTCTAAGGGCAGATCTAAAGCCGCACCCTGGCCCTATTTTCATTATTGATAGGTCACCTTGTGCTCAGCATTGATCAGTATCATGGTTCTTTGACTGGGTGGTTTCCCTTGTGTTCGACATCAGCTTTCATTATCACACATTGGGATTTGTGCAGTTCCTTGGTTTCCATTTGACCCTACCGGTGGATTCCTCACCTCTGTGTCAGCTTTCATTATTGGTTGGTTCAGAGGGTTTCTATCATGCACTAACTACATCTTGTGTACGCCGAAAACATGCTTCGGTTGGGTTACATCTTTTTTCGTCTGATTCCTTCCACATTATTGGCCTATGGGTTACACTCGCGCTAGATTGATGAAGGATGACTTAATGCCTTCCTTCTAGCGGATATTTTCCCATTGACTTCAAAACATTTCTCTCAAAAAGAGATCTAGAGTCTATTTGGCAGTACCTTAGGGTTTGCAGTCATAAGTGGCAGATTCCTTCACTATCGACAGTGGGAAAACATCATTGTCTCCTGATTGATAGATTCTTTCAAGTGTTCGACTACAACTCATTTATTCGCACTTGTTAGATTGTACTGGGTACCTTGACTCTCATTATCATTATCGGTGAGTAGTCTCGCGTTTGTTAACGATATAAATCAATGATTGGTAATCAAACGATTTCTCACATGGTCGACTTCAGATCATTCATTCCCATTGTGTAGAAATGTACCACGACAATCGGTGAAGACCTCAGGTTTGCATTAGCATGTCTTGGCTCACTTGTCAGTTGCTCCTGTTTCTGCTAGTTGACGCCATCCACCTTATATGGTGCAGTTCCTTGCAGCGACACCATAAACGCTGGCACCCGAGTTGCGATGTAGTATCATTTATTCCATCATGTTCACTTGGTACTATTGGGATCAGTTTCTTGACTTCAGTGATCAGCTTCATACTTCGACATCATTGATCAGCTCTTTATATGTGATATTCAGACATGTACTTTCTTGATTATGATCAGATGATCCATTATGTACTTTCAGTTCCTTTATACTTGTATACATATTGGATCCGCTTTTGTACTTGATATGCAGACATACTTTACTATTTCTGAGCATGGGTATGCCCACCTCAGACAGCAATTTCTTTATGATCTCTTTCAATGGCTTGGCAAGCTGAATTCTGGTGAACTCCTCCTCAGTCTCGGCATGATTATTTCCATGCACTTAATACATTTCAGTCATCATGTACCCCTTCTGACCTCATATATTAGGGGGCATCTGCTATAGCACCATTTACCACTCTTGGTAGATCGGATGCTCTGTTTATGGCCTAGGGAAACCCTTCCTTCCAGACTTGGTCCAAAATCTTAAAAAGCAGTGTTTTATCCCCTATACACTACTTTCCCCTATGATAAAAGTGTGTAAACGCGGGTAAACATATACCCAACCCGCATACATATGTTAAAACACTTTAAAAAATTAAATTTCCTTAATTTTCCGCGGAGTTCATAAGTTTTACTTGTTACTCACCTCCTATTGCCTATGGCCCAACTATTTCCTAACTGAAAAAAACTAACTTGGAGAGGCATAAATAAACCTTCATGGGAAGGCCTTAAGGGAGAAAGCATGAGATATTGATACTATAGTGAGATTATCCCTGATCAAGTCTGAAGAATCCTTGTGCCTCCTGCACTCCCCAAAGCTTCAAGAAACCCTTGTTTCCTTAATTATAGATATCACCCATCTTGCTTGAGATATCCTTGTGTTGGTGATGGAGGAAGATTGTTAAAGGTCAGGAAAGGAAGGATCCAGAGGATGGTTCCGCTTGGAGCCGAAGAAAGAATCAGGTCGTATTTCTCCACCTTATCTATAGCTTACTTCAATAAAAAGGAATGTTGTTATGTTTCTGATATGAAATGTGTTTATGCATCAAAGTTATGTTGTAATTCATTTATGAATCTTATATTGATGTATAATTAGTCATTCATTTATATGATTTAAAGTTAACATCATGCATATTCTTTATGTTTCTACTATTGTGTATGTTCTATTTGAATAATTTTCAGGTTTCAAGAACATTGGGAGAAGCTAAGGGTTTGCACCCTGCAGGACCTACCCAAACGAAGGACATAGAGTAAGGACACTCCTACACGATTTAGTAGAATAAGGATGTTTAATGTTTGTTTGAGCATTTCTTATTGAGTTTTTCCCTCTGCTCTATTGGGGTTCTCAGCCCAAAGGCCTAGGGTGGTTTCACCGATAACACCGAGGGGAGCGATGACGACTTTTATGAGCCCCTCCCCCCAACGGGAGTTCTGAAGCAGTGCCCTCGAAGCTAAAAATAGATGAAAATTTACCTTATAAAATATTGTAATTTCATAGTCAATCTAGGTTGTTCATTAGGTGGATGATCTGATAGCAAAAGTTATCTTAATTTAGGGTTTTTTGCCCTAGAAGGAAACCCTTGGTTTATATGAGGGAACTGTATTGTAGTTGTGGATTATTATTCTGAGTGAGAAAGAGAGAGAAGATTGTGTGAGAGAAAAGAGGAAATTACAGCGGATTTGTTGTAGGTCGTATCTCTTCATTTTACTGGATAATATAAAAGGAAGCATTGGTTGTTTCTCCATGGACGTAGCCCAAATTGGGTGAACCATGTATATATGTGTCTCTCTTGTTTTATGCATTTATGTATTTGTGTTTCCACAATATTTTGTGTATTTCGTTGCTTTGTTAATTAATTTCTCACAACTAGTATCAGAAACGAAGGTTTACTTGGTTGATAAACTCACAAGAGAGAAGGGTTCCTGGTTCAAGTGGGAGTAACGGCCAAAACTACCAATTGTGGAAGATGCAAATGGAATATTATCTATATCAGAAAGATCTATACCTACCATTGAGCGGAGAATCAAAGAAGACGATGAGTATGACATACACGGAATGGGATATTCTCGATAAAAAGACACTAGGAACAATACAATTGTTTCTGACAGTGTCGGTGGCATTCAAAATTTCAAAGAAAATGACAACAGAAGTTTTAATGACGGAATTGGCCAAACTATACGAAAAATCCTCAGCCTCAAATAAGTTATTTCTTATGAAGTGTATATTTAATATGAACATGTCAGAAGGTGGATCTGTCGTTGATCATTTAAATGAATTTAACATGATTACCATTCAGTTAAGCTCTGTAGGGGTAAATTTTGATGATGAAGTTAGGGCTCTGTTATTTCTATGCTCATTACTAGAAAGTTGGAATGGCCTAGTTATGGTTATTAGTAATTTTGTCTCTAGATCTAGTACTTTAAAGTTTGATGATGTTGTTGGTGCCATCCTTAGCAAGGAAATGCAACAAAAAAGCTCTCATGAGACATCATGTAATGCTTTGACTGCAGAGACTAGGGGAAGAAAAATGGAAAGAGCGAGGAGCCCAAGAAATTGCAATAAGTCAAGAAAAGGTAGATCCAAATCCAGATCAGAGATAGTGTGCTAGAAATGTGGGAAGAAATGACAGTTTAAGAAAGAAAAGAAGGAGATGGACAGCAAGAGAACAATCATGAAGTGAATGTGACAGGTGATGTGTTGCAATATGCTTTGATTGTTTCATTAGAGAATATTATTGATTCCTGGGTGGTAGGTTTAGGGGCCTCATTCCATGCCACATCTGATAGGAAACATTTTCATGACTATGTTCAAGGATATTTTTAACAGGTTTGTCTAGGTGATGATAAGCCCTCTAAAATTATTAGAATGGGCAAGGTTTTTATAAAGCAACAGAATGGAAACCAATGGTTATTGAAGGAGGTAAGGCATGTTCTAGATCTAAAGAAAAATTAATTTTGGCAAGGTAGATGGGAGATGAAGGTTGTGTAATTACCGTTACAAACAAAACCTGGAAGGTCACAAAATCAGCCCTGGTAATAGAAAAATGAGAAAAGGTTGGTGCATTGTATTTATTCAATAGTATTTCTAATTTTTCTAATGCTTTAACCTCCACAGGAGCATATACGACACTCTGGCATCATAGGCTTGGGCTCATGAGTGAGAAGGGGATGCAAATTCTTCACTCAAGAATTTTGTTGCCAAGTTTGAAGCATGTTGATTTGGATTTGTATGAAAATTGTGTTTACGTAAAAAAAAAGAGAGTCAGATTTATCAGAGTTGGAAAGGAAAATAAGAGCGAAAAATTAGAGCCTGTGCATACAAATGTATGTGGACCTATTCATGTATCATCTCTTTGTGGCTCTCACTATTATGTTACTTTTATTGATGTTGCAACTAGGAAAACATGGATTTATTGTATTCAAAATAAATCTGACGTATTTGATACTTTCAAGAAATGGAAAAAATTGGTTGAGAATGAGATAGGAAAGAAGTTGAAGTGTCTCAGATCCGACAATGGAGGTGAATATTGTAGCAAAGAGTTTAATAACTGCTGTTAAGAGCATGGAATTCGCAGAAAGAATATAGTTACAGGAACACCACAAGAAAATGGTGTCATAAAGGATGAAAAAGATAATCATGGAGCATGCAATGTGCGTGAGAGTGCATGCAGGACTTCGCTTACAATTTTTGGGCAGATGTTGTAGATACTATTGTTTATCTAATAAATAGGGGGCCTTCAAGTTCCTTTGTGGTGGTATTCCAGAGGATGCATGGACAAGTAAAAAGGTAAACTACTATTTTTTAAAGACTTTCAGTTGTGAAGCCTTTGTCCACATCCATAAAGAAAATATAACAAAGCTTGAGGCAAAATTAAAGAAATGTACCTTTATTGGATATGGTGTAAATGATTTTGGTTATCGCTTATATGGTTATGAAAATCACAAAATCATTAGGAGAAGAGATGTCATATTCAATAAAAAGGTCTTGTATAAGGATCAGATGTAGGGAAAGAAATAGGAAAGCACCTCAAACACTTGAAAGTGGAGTCAGAAGATCTACTAGGATAGGTATACCCCCTTAATGATACTCTCCTTCATTATATTATGTATTGTTGATTGATTCTAGTGAACCGGAAAGATATGAAGAAGCAATGTAGGTAGAAACTCGGAAGAAGTGAGAGCAAGGCATGGAAGAAAAGATGGACTCCTTGATGCATAACAAGAATTGGGACTTAGTCAAGTTGCCTGTAGGTAAAACAACATTGCAGAATAAATGGGTTTACATATTAAAAGAATAAGATGGAGGTAAACATAGGTATAAGGCTAGACTTGTGGTGAAGAGGTTTGCACAAAATAAAGGTATAGACTTTGATGAAATTTTTTCTCTTGTTGTTAAAATGACTATCAGAACTATTTTAAGTATAGTAGCAGCAAAATATTTTCATCTTGAGCAATTAGATGTAAAGAAAGCCTTTCTCCATGGGGATTTGGGGAATAAATATATATGCAGCAACCACAAGGGTATGAGGTCAAAGGGAAGAAGAAGTTAGTGTGAAAATTGACGAAGAGCGTGTATGAATTAAAACTGGCTCCAAGGCAATGGTATCTAAAATTTGATAGGTTTATGTCTGAACAAGATTATACTAGATGTTAGTCCGACCATTGTGTTTATCTTTAAAAGAAAAACGATGGTAGCTATATTATATTGTTATTTTATGTAGATGACATACTTGTTGTAGGGTATAACATGCAGAAAATAAATGTGCTCAAAGTAAAATTGGGAAATTCCTTTGCAATCAAGGATTTGGGTGTTGCAAAACAAATCCTTAGTATGAGAATAACTAAAGACAGGAAAAAACGTAAATTAACATTGTCTGAGAGTGAGTACATAGAAAAGGTGTTGGAAACATTTAATATGCAGAATGCAAACCAGTTAGTACACCTTTAGCTATCCATTTCAAACTAAGTAAAGAGATGTGCCCTAAGGCTGAGGAAGAGATGGATTATATGTGTAAATTTCTATATGCATCAATAGTTGGAAGCTTAATATATGTAATGGTCTGCACAAGGCTTGATATTGCACATGTAGTGGGAGTTGTAAGCATGTATATGGACAATCCAGAAAAAGAGCATTGGATGGCAGTGAAGTGGATTCTCGGGTATTTGAGAGGTACCAAAATTCAAGCATTATGCTTTGGTGGTTCAAACATTGTTGTACAAGGATATGTTGATGCAAATATGGCAGGTGATAGAGATAATAGGAGGTGCACCATAGGGTATGTGTTTACTGTATGTGGAACAACTGTCAGTTGGGTTTCAAAATTGCAAAACATTGTCGCATTTTCAACAACAGAAGCATAGTATGTTGTTGCTACAGAGGCTAGTAAAGAAATGATTCGATTACAAAGGTTTATGGATGAATTGGGTAAGAAGAAGGAGATGGGTAGGTTCTACAATGAAATCCATAGTGTCATTCATCTTGTAAAGAACTCAGCATTTCATTCCCAGACTAAACATATATGGCTCAAGTACCATTTCATATGGTCAGTGTTGGAAGATGAATAGTTGAAGCTGGAAAAGATACACACTAGTTAGAATCCTATAGATATGTTAACAAAAGTTGTAATCAGGGAGAAACTGAGATTCTCCTCAATTTCAATTGGTCTTCAAGTATGATGGTGAAGATGAGAAACATCCAGGTCCAAGTGGAGTCATTGTCGAACAAGTGAAGCAATAATGGAGTTTATATAATCAGTCTCCAAGTGGGAGATTGTTGGATGTGGAGCTTGATTATCATCCTTATTGTTTTAGAAATTTTTTTGTTTTAGCCGCGTTGGACGCCTATTCCTAATGAGGTGGTAATGTTGCTCGTTTAATCATTTTCAAGGGGAGTCCGGGGGGTGACAATGACTTTTATGATCCCCCCCTAGCGGGGGTTCGGGGGAAGTGCCCTGAAGCTAAAAATAGATGAAAATATGCCTTGTAAAATATTGTAATTTCGTATCCAATCTAGGTCATTCATTAGGTGGATGATCAGATGGTAGAAGTTATGTTAATTTAAGGTTTTTCCCTAGAAGGAAACCCATGGTTTATATTAGGGAATTGTATTGCGACTATGTATTATTATTCTAAGCGAGAAAGAGAGAGGAGATTACTTAAGAGAGAAGAGGAAATTACAACAAATCTGTTGTAGGTTGTATCTCTTCATTTTGTTGGATAATATAAAAGGAAGGATTGGTTGTTTCTCTGTGGACGTAACCCAAATTGGGTAAACCACCTATATCTATGTCTCTTTTGTTTTATGCATTTATGTATTTGTGTTTCCGCAATATTCTGTGTATTTCATTGCTTCGTTAATTAATTTCTAACAACAAAAGCATGGCTTCTTAACATGTCTGAATTTTTTGAGGTATACAATTATCCAAGTAATCTTAAGGCAAGGTTGGCCACATACCAGTTGACTAGTAAAGCAATTTTATGGTGGGAAGAGAATAAGGTTGTTAAAATAATCATAAGAAAAAAATCTAACTTAGAAGTTATTCAGGAAGGAATTTAAGAAGAAGTACTTGACTGAAAGATACTTAGATTAAAAGACTAGAGAAATCCATGAACTGGAGATGGGAAAACTCACCACGGATGAGTTTTTCAAGGTATGTTCCATATTTGAAGGAAGAAAAAGGAAAAATCCAAAGATTTAACAGTTGTTTACCTTTCTCATACAAAGAAAGGATAGAATTTAACAAGCAAAAAATGATGGATGAGGCTACTAGAAAAGCAAAATTGTGCTTTAACCAGAGTAGACATAAAGGAGAAAATTATAAAGGATGGGTGTCCAAGAAAAGAAAAGAAAACAACAATAAGAAGAAGGGGTTTAAAAAGCCCACTTTTACAAAAAGCATACAAGATGGAAATTATAACCAGTAGAAAAATATAGGATGGAAAGGAGGAATTGTTGTAAGCAACAAAAATTTCAGTGAATTTGTGAAACCTCCCATAAAGTTGGGGTTATGGTGAGAATCACTTTTGGAGGAATTATCCACAAAATACCCTGAAGAAGAAAACAATGTTAAATCAATTTCAGGTGGCATCAACAGTAAATGATGTAACCTACAATATGCTAAGGATCAATATTGCATTACTAGATGGAAGAGAGGCAAATCATCAATAAACTATGGTAGAAGTATAAGGTGGGATCCTTAACAATGATGTATTTGTGTTTAAAGATCTAGGATCTACCTTAAGTTACGTCTAACTTGTTGTAGTTGAAAAATATAAAATTAGAAAGGAAAAGTAGCATAAGCCTTGGTTAGTACTAGCTATTGTAACCAAAAGAAATGTGTCTGAAATCAGTAAATATTTTACTTTAGATCTTAATCGAATGCAAATTTTCCTCAACTTAAAAATTTTACCATTATGATCCTATGATATCCTCATAGGAATGGACAAGTTAGAAAAACATATAGTGATATTGAATTGTCTAGAGAAATCCTTTACTTGTGTAGATGATGGAGGAAAAGCTTGCATGGTTCAAGGTATACCAGGAAAAAAATTTTGTCAGGCAAATTTCAGTCATACAAATGAAAAGTATGCTAGAAAAGGGTGCCAATTGTTCTTTATCCAATTGCATGAATTATCTAAAAATGAAAAGCAACCATCATAGATTGAAAAACCCATATTGGAGGAGTTTAAAGATGTATTTCCAAAGGAAATACCAAGACTTCCTCCAAAAAGGCACATTGATTTCACGATCGATCTTGTACTGGGTAATGTTTCAATATCTAACATCCCATATAGAATGAGTGTACCTGAACTAATGGAACTGAAAATTCAGTTGCGAGAGTTATTAGAAAAAAAGTACATCAGACCCAATGTATCCCCTTAGGGAGCACCTGTATTGTTTGTTAAAAAGAAAGATGCAACATTGAGGCTTTGCATAGATTATAAATAGTTAGATAAAATTACCATAAAAAACAAATACCCCTTACTAAGAATATATGACGTGTTTGATCAATCAAGTCAGGGGAGCTTCTATATTTTCAAAGATTGATCTAAGGTTAGGATGTCATCAAATCATAATTAAGAATGAAGATATACACGAGATAACTTTCTTAACCCACCATGGACACTATGAATCTGTAGTACTTACATTTAGGTTGACCAATGCACTTGCCACGTTCTTGTGTCTTATGAATAGTGTGTTAAGGCCCTTTTTAGACAAATTTGTCATCGTCTTCATAGATGATATTTTGGTATACTCAAAGAGTAAGGAAGAACATGATAAACAGTTGAAGATGGTCCTCTAAACTCTAAGAGATAAAGAACTTTATGCTAAATTTAGCAAATGTTCATTTTACCAGAAGAAAATACATTATTTGGGACATGTAATATCCCAAGAGGTAATTGTTATAGACCTAGAAAAGGAAAAAGAAATTTTGGAGTGGTTAGCACCTACAAACATAGAAGAAGTTAGATCCTTTATGGGAATCATTGGTTATTATAGGATATTTATAGAAGGATTCTCTAAACCTGCTTATCCAATTACTAGTATACAAAAGAAAGGAATCAAGTTTGAGTGGAGTCCTAAATGTCAAGCTAGTTTTGACAAACTTAAACAACTCTTAACAACAACTACTATTTTAAAACTAGTTGATCCTAATAAATAGTTAATGGTGTGCATCAGTGCACATTGCAAGGAAGGAAGGATTGGGAGGAGTTTTAATGCAAGATGGCCATGTCATTTGCTATGGATCCATAAAATTGAAGGGACGTGAGAAGAACTACACTACACATGATCTAGAATTAGCAGCAATAATTCATGCATTTAAAATGTGGAGACACTATTTGATAGGGAGGAAATTTCAGCTAAGAACATATAATGTGAGCCTTAAATACCTATTTGATCAACCTAATCTAAATGTTAGGCAGGCAAGATGGTTAGCATCTATAAGTGAGTGTGACTTTGAAATTTCACACATCAAAGGGAAAGAAAACAAGATAGTTTATGCATTAAGTAGAAAATTTCACCAAATAAACAGCACCACAACAATTAGTTGGTCAACAAATTTAGTTGAAAAAGTCAAAACAACTACAAATTCAAATCCAGAGGGATCACCCTGAGGACAAACTAATACTAGGACCTGACATGTTAAGGGAAACACAAGAGGTAGTCAATCAAACCAAACATAATTTAAAAACAACCCAAGATCGTTAGAAGAATTACGCAGATTTGAAGAGAACTCAGGAAGAAATCAATGTGGGAGATCATGTATATTTGAAAGTCAAACCTAAGAAAAGTGCACTTAGACTTGACGGTTGTGCTAAGTTATCTCCTAGATATTATGGGTCATCTGAAGTATTAGCCAAAGTTGGACTTGTTGCCCACCAGTTAGTCCTACAAGCCAACATTAAGATTCATAATGTCTTTCATGTTTCATTATTAAAGAAATATGTACATGATCCTTCTCATGTAATTTATTTGCATGTTGTACAGGTGGAACTAGAGGGAGAGTTACCTAGCAGAACCACTGTGTATTCTAGACCAGAGAATGGTTACCCCTCGGAATAGAGAAGTGGTACAGTTAAAAGTTCAATAGAAATATTTCACCCCAGAAGAAGTAACCTAGGAATTTGAGGATGCTTCCAAGGAAACTTATCATTCTATGATTTAAATCCTAAAATGATTTCCAAAAGAAAGAATTGACTAAGATACTGGGACAGTGTCAAAATTAAGCAGGGAAGGATGTGATACCCCTCAGCTTAAAAACTTTATTGTAATTTCATGTATATAAGTTTATTTCTTGAAGCTAGTATGCTACTTTATAAATACAGACAAATATTTGATTATCAGTAACTTATTGATAATAATTGATGTATAGTTGTTATTGTAAAGTTGTCTTTCTGTTGTATTTTATGCATAAAGATAAACTAGAAAATTATGGATAGGGACCAATTGCTGAAAGAGGAAAAGAGGCTGCGATTTTATTTAAAACTAAATAAATAAATCTGTATCTATCAAAAGTCTTAGGCATATAATCTGGGTGATTAGATTTAATTATACAAATTATTAAATTCCCATTTAAATATTTCCTAGAACATAGGAAGTTGTCTTCAAAAGTGCGAAACAAAGGCTCGTAAACGAGCAGTAACTACCTGCCACATGTTGGTGAGGTGGAGGAAGTTAATAACCACCCAAAGAAGTGGTAGATGGATAATATATGAGAATTCTCATTTTTTTGCCTCAATTATTTTGAGAAAGGATAGCAAATGTTGAAGAAAAATAGGGAGAATAGACATACAAAAGGTTGCAAGCATAATTATCTCCAGGGGACACAGAATGATTGTTGTGTCAAGGTCGGGAAGAGCCAAATCCATATATTTTCCAGAATCATTTCAAGTCGATGTTCTAACTCTTTTTTTCCATGTTGATTAAAGAAAGAATTATGAATTATGTTTACTTCTATTATTTAGAACTATGTTTTAGAGGAAAAATATAATTATAATCAATAGACAATGGCTAAGTGTAAAGGTTTTTTTATATATATTATTAGTAGATGAAGATAAGAATTATCGTTGAATACTACTAGAAGTTAGTATTATTCTTTACATTTATTTACGCATGGCAGCTTAAATAGCAGTAGAATATGGAGAATACACAATAGTTAAATTACTTTAGAAAATGGGGGTATATATTAATTCCTTGGAAACTTTTGTCAAATTTTAAGGTTTTAATGAAAGTGGAATTATTATTACATGTCTTTTTATAGAATTGAGTAAGTTAACAATTCAAGGCTTTCAATAGCAATGAATGAACGTAAGAAATGGATCAGAATGTTAGAATTAAACTAAGTCAAAATGAGAGTAGTTAGTTTCCATAGACAATTGCCAATAAAATATATATATATATATATAGAGAGAGAGAGAGAGAGAGAGAGAGAGAGAGAGAGAGAAAATAATGTAATTGTTACCAAGGGTTTAACAATATGGATATTCATTGCTCTTGTTTGAGAAACAAGAGGAATTCACTTACTACAAACGACGTAAAACATGCATATAATGAGAGGGAATTTCGTTATCTAGAATTTTATGGAATAGCCATGAGGAATGAGCGCTCCTTAAGAAAAATAAATAAATAAATATATGGTGCTTAGCATCCTGCATAAATTATTTCTATAAAATATGGTTTTGTGCCAGACTGTTAAAAAAAAAAGGTGAATTGTGTGTATGTGTGTGTGTGTGTGTGAGTTAAATAGTCTAGAAAAGTAAGAACCCTATAAAATGAAATATACATATATTTGACCAAAAAAATTGTTGTTTACATGATAACTATGCTCGGAAGCCTAATAATAGACAAATAAGTTCGGTAAAGTTCCTTGATAAATAGTCTAACAAAACGAGCAAATAATTCACAAAATAATAATTTTTTTGAATCAGTTACCGGAGAACCCACAGTATGAACATTTTCATGCCAACGTTTCAAACCCCAACTGGGATCCATCATCAGGACTTATGAATGATGATAGAAAAAGAGTTGCTTAGAAGGAAATAAATAATAATGTGAAACCATTTTTTTGATAAGCAAAGGGTCGGCTTGAATGTTTAATTAATTTAATTAATTTATTTTATTTATTCGGTCATTTATTTATTTGAGTTTTATTACATATTAATTTTTAATAGGTGAGAATGATTAAATTTTTACAATGATGAAACCTAATTTTATTTTACTTATTAAGATGTTTTTTTGTTTAGAAGGGTAATTTATATATAAAATTTTTGTATTATTTTTAGGAATAGAGATCGAAATAAAAAAATTTTATATATAAATTAACCTTCTCAAACAAAATAAACATATTAATAAAGTAAAATAAAAATTAGGGTTTCATCATTGTAAAAATTTAATCATTCTCACCTATTAAAAATTAATATGTAATAAAACTCAAATAAATAAATGACCGAATAAATAAAATAAATTAATTAAACATTCAAGCCGACCCTTTGCTTATCAAAAAAAAAATGGTTTCACATTATTATTTATTTCCTTCTAAGCAGCTCTTTTTCTATCATCATTCATAAGTCCTGATGATGGATCCCAGTTGGGGTTTGAAATGTTGGCATGAAAATGTTCATACTGTGGGTTCTCCGGTAACTGATTCAAAAGATACAAACCACAGATCTCTTAAATCCAAAATAATAATTGTAGTCTGATTAGAAGAGGTCACCGTGTATATGGAAAAGAACCAGGAGGTTGAAAGATAATTTCTGACTTGGAGAATAAAAGTGAAATACATGTTATAAATCTAGAAAACTCCAACTTATGCAACTGAAGTCGTAACAGATGTGGAAAGGAAAAAAAACTAAACAATGTACTTATAACAGTATAGAAATCAATCATTATGTGTATAATGAGAATTATTACTATCAATTTGATAATTTTTCTCATGAGTAACACAATTAGCAATGGTAGATATTTTATGTCACAAGGACAATAGGATGCTCTGAGCTCTTGCCTAGAGGAGAAAAACAAACAGAGGTCGCATTATGTCGAATCGGTTTTACTAAAAATACAGAGTAGATATATATATATATATATATATACAC
Source organism: Pinus taeda (assembly GCA_000404065.3). NCBI lineage: Eukaryota > Viridiplantae > Streptophyta > Pinopsida > Pinales > Pinaceae > Pinus > Pinus taeda. The sequence goes on from APFE031411684.1 coordinate 150,956, forward strand.
ATAACAAAGTAGTGCTAATTTCGTAGTTGTAAAGAAAAAGGGTAATCGAATAAGAAATAATTTTGAAAATGAAACAAATCTTTACAAACACAAAATATTTATTAAAACGACAAAGAACAAAAAGAGAAATAAAAATATTTTCGCCAAATGAGCAACCTAGGGTTGACAGAAGAGAGGAACTTTTGTCATTGAAACCCTAATGTAGAAAATATGTGGTGTAGGTTAACCCGATAATGCAATATAAATCAAAGCAGAATACTATAACCTACTTCTATTATCAATTTGCGAAAGCTTAAAGATCGAGTTGAACCATAACTAGAAGAAGAAGAATCAATGCACAATACACATGAAAATACTTTGGGGAAAGCCTCAGCTAAAAACCCCACTATCTATATTATCATACAAGGTGGAAATACATAGGAATTATACAAAGCCTTAGCTCTCACAGCTATCCAGCTCTCAGTACAATCCTCACAGATGCTCACAGGCAATCTTGGCTGCTCTCCAACCTTCATCTCTACCCTCCAAGCTCTTATTTCCTTGCACTGTTCTTCTGGGATGATCTCTTGATCTCACACACTGTCAGAACCACACAGTCCTCAAGGGATTATTCCGTCTGCATGCATGAGTTTTCTTTATAAGAAAACACATGCAATAGATAGTACATTGTCCTTGACTTTAATCTCAACTAGTTCTTTCTCAAAATATACATGCATGAGTTTCTGATGAGGGAATCTTCGGTTAACTGGAGTACATTAATTGAGTGCATGCATACATCAACTAACTGTTAACTCTCTATTAGTTCCTCAAAAAGTTTGGAACTAATTTAACTAGACTTAACTCAGTAAACTAAGTTAACTAATTACAACTCAAATATAACTCAATCTTATCTCCTTAATTTAAGGGATAACTCTTGCATGACTTCAAAAATACTTCTAACATGAGTTTCTCCAACTAATTAAGTCAAAATAACTTAATTAATTATTTCCAAGTAGTTGTTAAGACTAAATTTGATTTTAATTCACAATTTCATTCAAGGAAAAATTAAATTGGAATATTCTTGTTGCCACATTTCAACACTCCCTCTCAACAAGAAAGGGATTATCTGCCACCCCGATCTTGTCTCTATGGAACTCGAATTTACACTTTGACAATGCCTTTGTCAAAATGTCAGTATCTTGCTTCTCTGTCGAAATATACTGTAGCAACATGATCCTCCCATCATCAGCAGCTTGCTTTACCTTGTAAAGCCAACGGGAACTCACAACTGACTTGTTCTCCAGTCTTGGAACCACGTCCCAAACACTAATACGAACTATGGAGTCATATTCCTCCACCATGGCATCAACCCAAATCGGCTGTTGCACTGCTTCCTCAAAGGAAGATGGCTCGATCTCAACACATTCCCCAACAAGGGCCATGTATCCAGCGTACCTATCAGGTGACCTCCTTTGTCTGCATTGAGAAAATGGTGCTCCCACATTCTCTCTCGCATCCTCCAATAATATGTCAGCTTCTCTTGTGCGCTTATGTCCATCTTTGGAAGACTCTTCTTGAGTGGATGTCTCCACTCCTGGAACCTCTGCTTGCAGCTGCTCCACATCAATTTGAGGCTCCTCCTCCTTAGGAACCAACAGTTCCTCCACAACCTGTAGTTGGAGCTCCCTCTCAAGGGAAACTTGCATGGCCTTCTGCTCATCAAACTTGAGATCTCTGTGAACCACTATCCTCCAACTAGTAGGAAAGTACACTCGATAGATGTGAGGTGTATCAATGTACCCCACAAGTATCCCCAACTCTGTTGTCGGCTCAAGCTTCTTCCGTGCATCCTTTGTCACATGGAAATATACCGATGAGCCAAAGATCCTGAAGTGACCCACATCTAGTCTCTTACCGGAGAAAGCTTTCTCTGGTGTCTTCATCCCAAGTATGCGATGCAGGCTTCTATTCTGCAAATAGACCATTGTGTTGCATGCCTCAGCCCACAAGTGAAGTGGTAGACCTTGGTCATGCAGCATTGCCCGTGTTGCCCCTACAATAGTTATGGTCTTCCTCTCAGCCACCCCATTCTGTTGTGGGTTATGAGTTGCCACCAACTCTCATTTAATTCCTTCCGATGCACAGAAGTCCTTAAACTCTTGATAGACATATTCTCCACCGTTGTCACTTCTCAAGGCCTTGATCTTCTTCCCTGACTCTTTCTCGACCAAAGCTTTGAACTCACAAAACTTTGTG
>APFE031411688.1:8669-26097 GCA_000404065.3 Pinus taeda
GAAGGGACTAGGATTTCCTCCAAGGGGAAATCCTTGGTTGGTAGACTCCATTTTCTCAACCTAAAGACCAATGAGGAATTTGTGATGTTAATCCGATTAAAATAAATTTTATACGCTTTGACACAACTTGTTTTTTCAATTTTAAAGAGTCGAGAAAAAACAAAAGATGACTCTAGTCGCCTTCGATTTTTAATGAGCCTGAAGTGACAAGTTCTCAAAGGACCTTTTCTTTTAAGGAGTCTAAAAAGGAGAAAAATGGAATTCTCTAGAGATCTAGGCAGAGGGGATTACCAAACCAATCGCAAAACTGCAGAATACTTTTTACGGTACGACAGTCAATGTTCCCGAATGTTGTGTTTAGTGCATTGTGATCGATAGGGCGGCAAACATGGCTTCCTAAGGATAAAGGATGCAGCCTACTGTGGTCTCCCAAAATATACTCGACGGTACGTGGGAGCACAAGTCTGTACTGGCACTTGCCATCTTAGAGTGGAGGAATCACCCAACCAACAATGAAAACAATAGTTACCAGGTTTTATGACGCCGGAATACGTCTCTAGCCTAGACCTCTAGATGTTGTGCGTTAGGTTCCAAAATGTTGTTAGATTCATTAAATTTATTTTAAGTTGATCTTGCTTAAAAATTTTCCTTTCAGGTTCACTGTGTGATGTGTATACAATTCCTAAAATGCAGTCTAAGATAATAAACACACGTTTAATCTTCTTTTGGCAATGAAAATCCTAGCTACTAAGGAAAGAAAGTTTAAGAATATTTCAACAAAGAGCACAGAGCACACACTAAATGCACTGTCCTAAATCAAACCAAGCAGTCTAAATGCAAATGCACATGCATGTATTTGTTTTCAGCCTTCTTAATGTATGAATGATGATAAGAAAGCAAAGTGAAAATCTGAATTATTTTCAAAGCGACAATACTCAACAAATTTCTTTTCAAAATGAAGTGAAGGTAAGAGAGACACTTTGCGATTTCGAAATGAAAATTGCTTTTTGACACTTTAAAAACCATTAATTCAAATCATATGCAATAGTAACTGTATAATCGACTATAAAAAACAATGGGATTGTCTTCTATGACTGAAAACGACAGCTACGACACTTTCAGATCAAGAAACGATAGTTCGACTATGCTACTTCTTTGCAAAAGAGAACTGAAAATGGCGCACAATACATAAAAACACTTATAGTTCTTTGCATTATAGAGGCGGAATAATGTAAGAAAAGGGGGTTTTCACAGAGATACACTAAACACAGACAGAAAAACTTCTGAATAGGACTGAAAATAGTGAGGAAAAACCAAAGTCTGAAGGTAAAGTTAACCTTCCCTGACCATCGCACCTGTCACACAGTGAATTTAGTATGTAACGCACCTACTACACTCGGGAAGTGTGATGCATATAGACTGCCTTGAAGGTAAGGTACGATGGTACCAGTGTGAGACTTTGAACGAGTTTTTACTCGCAATTTGCAATTCAGTTCAAAGATTTAGGCCAAGTGATGTTCAGTATATGTAAATCACAGGGGCTGATCTAAGGAGGTTACTAGAGCCACCACTTAGGGCAATTAGACTGTTTGCAGATCGATTGTTTAATTCATAAACGAAACCCGGAGATAGACTGAAGCAATATTGATCTACTTTGCACTTGTATAACAAATGCAGTTCGAAGGCTAGCTGGCTTGGCTTTAGGCTATGTCTATAAGTTTATAAAAGAAACAAAGATAGGCTAACAAGCAATCTAGTCGTTCCCCAGCGGAGTCGCCATTTTGTTACTGGTAATAGTGTCCACTCGGATGCTACTATTCCCACTAAGACTAGTAGCTATCTTAGAAACAAACAAGTAAAGTCTAATTTCATTTTCCTTTATGAAAATAGATAAGAGTGGAAGAAAGGAGACCAACCTTAGTCTTGTGCTTGATTTCCTTGTTTGATTCCTCTCCTTCCTTATAGAGCTTTGCTGCTTCTTCTTCGTCTGCCCAGCTTCAAAGAGCACCTGTTGAATCACAGCAACATACTACTATTGAAGAACAAAGATCTATATTCATAAATAACATAGGACCAGATATGTGTTAACCATACAAATGCATATATAATGAAACATACAAGAATATGGAGAAAAACTTGAATAGCTTTATTAATATCAAAAGTAGCAAGAGGATTACAACCATATGTTCTGACCCGGCATCATCCTCCAGCAAGAAAGCCCTTCTTCACCTCAAGTAAAGCTTAGATCACCCAACACTATGAAGTTACACCAGAAAAAAAAACAACACTTCTCTACAAGATACAAGATTCCAGCCTCTGGATCTCTGTGATGAGGGATCCATATATAGATGATTGTAGGGAGGTGAGTCATCTTCTGGGGTCTTGATTAGTGTCCTCTCTCTGATAGTTCCTGATTCCACTTGGAGAATGATGATCTCTTACTCATTCCTAGTCGAAAACGGAGAGGCAAGTGTCAAAGGGGAAGCTTCTAGAATATTCCATGATCTTCCACCTCTCAATTTGTCCCTGCCATTTGTCCATTCCCGACCATTGCACCCTATAGAGGAGCCATTTAGTATGCATCACACCATGTACACTGAGAAGGTGATATGCATCGTACCCTCTGCACTGGGTTTTCAGTATGGTCCAGTTTTGACCATTTATGAGCAGTTTTTAGTGGAGAAATTCTGGGAGATGATGTAATCAGCTGACCTTGTTCCTTTAGGTAGTGAAGCAACACTTTTAGGGACTTAGGATCCCTCAGTTTAGGGACATTTATGATTGGGGTTGAAGTGCCCAAAAATGCTTATAGCAAGGTGTTTGGTGATGTATAAACCCTCAAGAGTCTTCCCAGGATCCTTGGCAAACTGTCAGATTAGCTGCAGTTGTTACAAAGATGAATACATATCTATGTTAAACTCCTACAATAACGGTATGAGTGATTTAATTCTTCAGGCTCATTAAAAAATTATGAAGATAGATATGTATGAGTCGCTCATACCGTCATTGTAGGAGTTTAACAAGCCTGATGATGAAAACTCATGGTTTTTTCAATTTTACGAGCGAGAAAAATTTCCTAAAAAGAATGTTTGGAGCTTCTTCATAAGTTTTTAACGAGTCTGAAGAATTAACTTAGGGGTTTTTCGATTTTATGAGCAAGAAAAAGTCCCTAAAAATAATGATCAAACTATCTTTTTTCAGTTTAATGAGCTAGAAAAAGAGAGAAAAAGAGTTGCTCAGATCTTCTTCATAAAATTTTAACGAGTCTGAAGAAGTAACTTGAGGATTTTTCAGTTCAAGAGCAAGAAAAAGTCCCAAAAGAACATGCTCATATATTTTTTGTAGTAGTTTAATGAGCCCAAAGAAGGAGACTCGAGGTTTTTCAGATTAATGAGCAAGAAAAAAAACCATAAAAAGAATGATGAATCTTCTTCGTGGTAGTTTAATGAGCCCGAAGAAGGAGATTTGAGGTTTTTACTGATTAACAAGCAATAAAAATACCAAAAAATAATGCTCGATCTACCTTGATCTCATGCTTCACAATAGAAGGGTCTATGCCATGAATTTCCTCATAATACCAAGGGAAAAAATTCGCGGAAATCCTTAAAACGGTAGGTGAAGCTTACAATTTCCTCAAGAGTGCAATCAGCTCCAATCTAGAAGTTTTCCACGATGCCTGTCTTGACTGAAATATCGATGAGCAATGTCTTTGAAAGGTTTCCCATTTTCCCTTCCGAGTCCAGAGTTTGGATAGTTGTATAGGGCAAGGGAATGATTTCAAGTGTGTCAAATGACATGATTTGAATGGGAATCATGTCCAAATCAGATATCAAAACACGATGGTGAGATTCCTCCTAAGGTCGCTCTTCTAAACACATGATCTCTCGATTAACTTCATCCAAAGGTAGGACTTAATTAAGGAGATCATTAGAAGGAGAATTTATGGGAGAGGAGGTGGTACCTTTGGTTGTGACCAAAGTGACTGGAGATTTAGATGAAGATTGAATGGCTTGGTAGGCCAATTCAGCTGGTGACAGTGGCATTTGTTATTCGTAAGGGTCAATATCTAAAGGGGCCAGGAGGATCCAAGGATAAATTAGTTCATGAGGAATGGATGAAACCATAGAGACCATCTGTGGAAATGCGAGTGGCGGGAGAGGAAAATAACCCATCAGAGAAGAGCTCTTCAATAGATCGGTACTGATACTGACGTAAGATTTAGGTACACCACCCACTAAGGGTACAAAGCTGCTAGGTAACAGGGAGTAATCTGGGGTGCAAAAGGATAGTTGGTCCACTGTGACTATCTTTCCATCTAATGGAAATATGATGATGTGAAAGACAATAGACACAATGACAATCATGGTGTAAGTACAACAGCAACCCAATAGTAGATTATAGTCGAGTTTTCAATCCATGACTTCAATATCCACTGTTACCGTTTTCCCACTCACAGTGATGAGGTAGCTAGCTAGGTAAACTTTTGGGATGAAAGTGTGGCTATCAAAAGCTTTAAGGGAATTCGACTGTGAGGATAGAGTTGGAGGACCCAAAGAGAGCCAACATGAAGCCGACATGATGCAGGTTGAAGCACCTTCGTCAATGAAAGTTCTATATACTCCTCGTCCTTTCAAAAATATTTGCACCTGAAATGCAAGATGGTGTGAAAGGGGAGGTTTACATTTGTCCATATTGAAAATTGCAAGCATGGAATCCTGAGGGTTGACCCGACCAATTGCCAAAAGCAGAGTTTTCCTTTGTGCTGGATAGGTTTGCAATACTTCGAGCGCCTACATAGCTGATGGTGCTTGCACCAAATCTTCTACAATACTGTAGTTCTGGGCAACACATGCAAATTTATTATGTGTTGTGCGATGAAGTGCCCCTTTTGGGGAGCGAATCACAAGATTAGCAACCAGCATTTCAATATGAAGATCATTAAGTGGCGATCGGTTTTGACTCGAGGAGGCTTCCTCCGCATTAAGGACTGGAGCTCCATAAGTTTTGGCTCTGGTTTGAAGATATACCATTTCAAAGGTGTAAATGGTAGATGGTCCTCCACTAGCTGAAGGATGATGTGAACCATCGTTGCCTCCTTGTGGGGGTTTGGGTTGGTTTGCAATAAGGTGTTGTTGTTGCTGAACAGGGAAAGGATTGTTTAAGACTGTAGGGGTCCTACTAGTGTCCTTTTTAGCAATGAAATTTGTGCATTCTTGGGGATGTGGAAAACAATATTTCATATGGTCTTCTGCATAGATTTTATAAGGGAATTTGGTGGGTTTCTCCTTTCTATCGTCAGAGGGCGCATCAGCCTTCTGCTTTAGGTTGTACTACTTGGTTGACTGCTCTTCAGAAAGAGAGGCCATTTTCTTATTCTTCTTGTTCTTACCACCAGGTTTTTGCATATACTACACAGAGTTTATCGCGGCAGTAGGAAGAGCAACCAATTTGGTAGAGGGGTCAATTGACAACTGGGAAATGTGACCACTAAGTTGTTTTACAGCAGACCTAGAGGTAGCACCGATAATACCATCTGCATGCACATTGGGTTGTTGAGTAGAAGGAGCATTGGAGTTTCTAGGGGCATTGGGAATGACATCGTATAAAGTTCCAGACTGTAAATATATCAAATCCAAGTGCTGGGCACAATGAATGGATTGGTCTTCCGTGACCACACCACCTAAGGCGATGTCTTTAGCGATTTGAGGGAGAAGAGGTTTGCAGAACCAATCTGCTAATAGGTAGTTTGGGAGGGGAGATTTGACTAGCCTCCACCTACGTCTCCATTCATGGATATGATCAAAGATGTGGGTGGCGATGTCCTGACGTAATGAAGTAAGGAGTTATGTCCCAGTTTCATAGAGGATGGGTAACTGAAAGTGCTTTAAGAATTCCATCACTAAAGTGCCAAAGGTATTGACTGATGCGTGTGGTAACTCAATGTAACACTTGGCTGCATTGCCAGTAAGGGTGCAAGGAAAGAGTCGTAACCAGATACTATCATCCATCATGGAGTTAGAAGTGCACCATAAATGATAGGTGGTGATGTGTGTACCCAGATCCTCCCCTTGTTTCCCTTCGAACTTCGAGATGTCCATCAGAATTTTGTGTGAGATTGCAGCCTATAAAGCCTTATGAAAAGCCTAGCCTATTGATAGGGAATGTTTATAGGTTCTTGCTTATATATGAGCTAGCTAATTACAATGGCAGGCTTTTTCCAATGGCTTCTATTGCTTGACTGGCTTACTCTTTGGCTTGGTCCATCCATGTTCATACTATAGGTTTGGCTTGACCCTAAATTGATTGCTTGGCTATAGTCTTGGTTCAAGGTACTAATGGATAAGTCCAATGGCACGTCCTCCTCTTGCACGCAATCCCTTTTCAGGGGGGACTTCCCCGCGAGTGATGCTTGTATCTATCTAGTCAGTCTATATCTATTCTATAGGAAGACCCGTCTCTATCTCTCTCTTCTAAGTTGGGATAGATGGGGTCATTGGTGAGTTTTTATAAGTTGGGGATATCAAGCGTTGCCAAGAAAGGCAAGTGTTTGACGCCCCCGAATTGGACCAAGGCAATGACATATGAATTGAGGATCCTTGTGGTCCTCCCATCATGTTGTTCCCAATATTATACATAGGATGCGTGGAATAGTAATTTCCTTGGGGTACATGCATGTACTATGGTTGTCCATAGGGATTGTTAGACTAGGAGTTATAAGTTCCCCCAGGATAAGGAATGTCCCCTTGACTCATTTTAGGTTGAGAGTCGGGTGCCCATATGGATTGAGTAGGACCTTGTTGAGCGATCCCACTCACCATGTAATTAACTATAGGTCTTTGACTGACATAAGGAGGGTTCATGTCAATCAATGATTGTCCCTGTTGTCCTATAAACAGAGGGGGAACTGTAATGTTCCCAGCCAGTATGTGCATATTGGAAACATTTTCCCCAGGCATTTGAACCTGGGGGTTGGAACTAAACAATGGATTCCAAAAAAAGGGGTTTTGAAGGGACCCATGCTAACTATGCTATATGAAATGTTATAAGGAGCACTATATGTAGCACTTGTTGAAGATCTGGGAGCTAACACAAATGGGGTGGAAACCAGTATATATTGGGTTCCGCTCATGTTGAGTGGCATGATGAGGTTTGAACCAAGGACCGGTGGGATAGCAAGGTTTGCCGTCAGAGTGTGGTACTGACTGTCAACTAGGGAGATGGTGGTGGACCAAAAGTGTCCACAAAATCCCACGACCCATTAGTCATCGATGGGATGGGTGGTGTAGGTCCAACAAAAGACATAGGAGGTACAAATGCAATTGGAATCAAGAGTGTTCCCAACGAATTCGTGATCGAAGGATTGTATGGAGGATTGAAACCTTCAGTAAAGAAATCTTCCAGCAAGCCTTAATTGTGGGATGTCCAAAATGATTCAGTGTTAGATCGTGGAGACTGAGTGCCCGAAGATGGGTAATCTAGTTCACTAGGGCTCGGCAAATCCTCCACAATGAGTGGGGGAAGACCTAACAATTTTATAGATTAACGGCGAGGACAAGATGTAGCCATGGTGGCCAATAAATTTTATATTGATATTTATTAAAGTCTCTATGATAACAATATGGCACTTAAAAAATAAAAATTACACTGAAGAAATCAATCAACAAGTAGAGGGTATGACCCTATCTGATAACCACCATTTGCTAAAGATGAAACCCAGTATCAAAATGGATAAAAGAGAGAGTTTGCCAAATGTAAAGTTACGATTACTCTTGAGCTTCGCCTGAACCTCAGATTAAGGGGCCAAATACTCTCGTGAAGACGAGCACCCTCCCAAAAACCTAAGATAGAGTAGGTTCGTCTGTGTTAGGTACCAAGGAACTCTGCCCCAATCACCTTGTGTTCACCCCTAAAAGTATGGCCACTATGGTTATCTTAGATCACAGCCACTACCGGGGGGGGACATAGTCACACATAGTACGCTGTGTGGGTAGGATACCTGAATCCACAACTCAAATCCGATATCCCCGAAGGGATTTCCAATACACAGAATACCCAAAGGAGATGTAAGTGAAGGTTGGGTTGCCTTCGTTTACAGTCTTATGTTGTCTTGTATTTAGCCAAGCTTTTACTAGAGTGGTCTTAGATAGTATGAGTGCAGAAGGATTTCTCTCATTAATGACACTAATTTTAGTGTATGATCTTGGGTAGTTAACTCACAAATACCTAACCCAAGTTCCTAGCCTAAACTAATGGGTGTTTACACTAAAAAGAGTTGTTGATTGATTTTATTAGGTAGATTTTAAATGTACTTTGTTAGAGTCTTCAGTAGGGGTGTTAACATATAAAGTTATATGGGACTTTGACTCAAATCATGCGAAAAAAATGCTTGTAAATTTCACTTTCGATTAAGAAGTTTCTTCTACAAAGGGAGTCATTTATATGTCAATATATATACCATGCATCCAGTTCAGTAAAACACTAGCACAATCGATAGAACTACAATGCCCACTAACAACTTTTGAAACCAAATGATACAGATCTAACCAACTAGGCAGAAAACAGTAAAAATTTTATATCTTTTATTTTATGAAAACAAAAAATTTAATAAGTAAAGCACTGCACTGTGTAAACTCCCCATATTTAAATTCAAAAAGAGTGAAGGGATCTCTACTTGAATGTTTCATGAGGCACAATACTTGCTAAGGTTTTGAAAATGGGGTAGCAAGCTAAGTGGGCTTGATTATGGGGAAAACTCCATAGTTAAGCGCGCTTGAGCCAGAGGCGATCTGGGATGGGTGACCTCTCGAGAAGTCCTGGTTATCAGGTGTAAGCAACGAAAGTGATGATTGATGCTATCTGATTTATTTCACCAGTTTCAATCCCACTTCTTCACCCCTATGAGCATCACCCGATGCAATGAGTGCTAATTGAACTATTCAAATCATGAGAAATTAGTCACTTATGACTACCTCTCATGAAAATGGTCATACGTGAATGACTTACTTAACGAAGCTAAAACCCAAAAATGATATCCAAAGTAAATCTAATTTCTTAAAAAAAAATTGTTCAGGAGACAGATAAATCAAATAAGCACAGTTGCAGATCCCTGATCAGTATACAAGTAGATTTACCAACCCATAAGGTCACTGAGCAGTCTGTTTATCAAGAAATGGTTGGCTAACACTCTATAGTAGAGGGTACAGAGAGTTAATTGAAGCACTAATTCATTGTGTGTGAGGCCATAGTGCTTTATAAAGCACTGTTTACACTAGCAGACAATGTTAGTGAGGAAAAAGGCTAAAAAAGAAGGTTGTGGGGATCAAATCGAGGGCTGATAATTGAGAGAAGGGTGTTGTATAGTCCTGCGTGGTCAGAAAGGGGATCAAGAAGTATAGGAGCCTAGACAAAAGAGAGGTCTAGGAAATTTGGGAGAAAACTGGGAACTAAGTGTAGTCCCCAACTAAGCCACCAATTCTACTATAGGGATTAATGCACGGGCGTTTGGTGATGTAGAAACCCTCAAGGATCTTACCGGGATCCTTGGTAGACTATTAGATTAGCTTCAAATGTCACAAAGATGCATGCATATCTATGTTAATCAAATGAGGATCAAAGCAGGAAGAAGGACTTATTACCGCAAGTCTTGGTGTGGTGTTGCTGGAGAGCACAAAGTAGCAAGGTGGAAGACCCTTAGCTAGCTCTAGATCAAAACCTGCACATAGATACGACAAGCATAATATCACAACATATAAATTTGACAAACAATGCATTAACATATAAAGATATCTAATTACATGTATCTAAGCCACTCATAATAACGACATTACATAAATATGTAAACAAATTACACTACCAACATGGCAGAGTGGACAAGACAATTGCAATTCTATATTGATGTAGAAAAGAGTGATTACAACCATCGGTTGTATCAACCTTCCATTACTCCTCTAGCTCCTCTCTCTCTCTCCCTTAATAACCTCTTGCTATTCCTTAGTTAGAGACTAGTCTTGATAGTCAAATAGGAAATCCTTTCAAATGGTTCGACCCTTTCCACAATGGCCCTAGCCTCTCATATATAGCATGAAAGGATAAGCCTTGCCAAATCCTTCATGAGTTCCATTAGGAAAAAACAGTGATGTTTGCATGCCTTTGTGCTCTTTTCCATTTGTACACCCCATTAGGAATTAGTAATTCCTCCAAACAGGTTGAGTGTTGATGTTTCCCTGTTTTTGTGAGCTGACATAGGAGAGAATCTTGGGATATTTCTCTGTCAATTCATTCCTTTGACCCATAGAATCTCAACTAGGTTGACTAACGCCCTTCCCGAGGTAACAAACAAAGTTACCCTAGGCACTAATGCACCCTTAGCTTTGTTAGGGATCTTTATAAAGCAGGTTGCTAGTTCCTAGATAATGTTAGCTTGGCAAATGGGCCTGTGAATTTGGTCAGTCCTTCAGTCATCCTGCTCTTCCCCTTTGAGTTAATGAGGAGGTCATTTTCCTGTATAACATCAATACATGGTATGTTACCTTTTCCTAGGATTAGGGTAAACTTTCTCTTTTGACCTCATTTTTGTCCTCAATGGGTTGTTCTTCTTTGTTGTGATGGCCTCTATCCTTTATTCTTTGCTCCATATCACCCCTAGGGGAAGTGTGGTTATTATGTTTATGACTCCCTCATTCAAATGAATAATAATGGCCCCTCAGTATGGTGATGGCATCACACTCTCCTTGTGGATAGAGACTCAAAGAAAATTCTTAAGTGACCTCATCATCGAAACCCCTCAATTTTTCAAAGAACCCTGGCCACTAATGATTGGAAAAGAGGTCCCTAACATTAGGGTGTTGCTTAATTCTAAATGGATTTTCGGGTTCCTTATGGTTGAATCCAACCCCCATAGTCTCAACATAGATACTCCTAAAGTTGGACAAACAAATTCCTTTTCTCTACTACTACATTCTAAAATTATATGTGTAACTCATTTATTGAGGAAAAAATAAAGTGAATAGTTTGTTTGTAATGCCTAGAAGAGGGAGGAATTCATAGTGTATCTCCAAATAATTTCATCCCCTTCTCTTCATGCTTATTTCAAAAAAACTTATACTTCACTACCCTTTCTTGCCCGAAATTATAGAAGAAAATTACTACAGGATACACTTTTGAAAAATTGAAGGGTTTCAAATTTTTTTGATCAAAAGGTGGTAAGAAGAGTTCATGCTTACCCTTGCTATGATGCTCCTCTTTGAATTCCAACGTTTGACTAGACATATTACTCAGAATTGGGCTTCCTGTAGCTCTCTATACTTTCTTGTAGCACCCAGGAACTATCATGTAGCACTCTGTCTATCCTAAACTTGTGGCCTATAGGTCCTATAGCTTTCCTGTAGAAGTCTATGAAAGCAATGGCAATGGGTAGATCGTGCTTCAATGGTAGTGGAAATCCTCCCTTGGCTTTAAAATATAGTTTTTATCCCCAAATGAGGCTCTAGGGCCTGATTTATGTGATTAGTGGTCAGATGGTTGGGATGTGGTGTTGTCTAAGATCGTCGCTACCTACCACCTTCGCATACCAAACCATGTGATCAGTAGGCATGTTTGCCCACTCTTTGGAGTCAACACCCTTTTTTTTGTCTTTTTCCACCCCACATGTGTGATGGATGAAGGAGATGATTGCAGTTCACTACCAAAGGTGGTCGAGACTAATAAACTGAACTTAGCCCATAAAACCTCTTCTTTTATCCACTAATTACACTTTTTAAATTAAGATGTGCTCGTAAGGAAGGGTTAGGACTTTGCATACCTGAGCATTACCTACTTATGATTGTGTTGGTTGTGGTGTAGCTAATTATTTGATCAGTCGACACTTGCATGAATTTTTTGGAGTAGTATTGAGACTGATAAAATTCCCTGAGGTGCAATCTCTAACCTTCATCAATCCTTTCATTGGATTGATTTTTTTTTTATTTTCATTGTTGATTGAAGTTCCATGATTCAAGTGATTAGAATACAGGTGCCACCATGGATCAGATTTTATTGTTGTTGATGATCAAGGATCCTATAGCAATATACAAGGAAACTTGTAGCTACTTAGGACTAGTCTTGGAGTATCTTGAAGCTTCATGATATTAAAAACTCTTGGTTTCATGCTTAAAATGTGATTTTGTAGGGTTATGAAGGATTCTACAAGACTATGTGTCTTCCTGTAGCAATCATATATACCCCTTAGGATCACAATTTTATATCAGTGTTGTTTCCAAAAATATTGATAATTCATGGGAAGGCGGTTAATGGTGGATAGAGAGATTTTATGTGATAGAAATGGGTGGAGAAGGGATGAAAGGTTAGGTTTTGGATGGATGGTAATTAGAATAAAGGTGGAAAAGGTGAAATCTAGTGGAGTGGATGTATGGCAGGACTCTCATGGGGCCCCTTCCCTATTCTTACATGAAAAACATATAATATGCTTCTTCTTTTTGTGTTGATCAACTTCCTGTAGTAATACAGGGAGTTTCCTGTAGCATTTCATGACACTGATAAAATCGAGTGAGAGGTGTTATGCAATGATGTGGAAATATTGGGAAAGATCAAGGTATGGATGGAGTGGACATAAAGAATTGAGTGGGAGTGTGAAAAGGTGAATATTGATGTTGCTTCTCTGACTGTGATGACCATTTTTTACTGTCATTGGAACCTTGTTTTACCTAGAGGATTTGTAGAATAGATAATGTAAGGGTTTTTTTGTGGCCACAACCCCCCATATACTTTTCAGAAGTCTATGGGGACCCTCTATTGAATTTGGTTAATGTTATTCCTTTCTTGCATTGTGTTTTTTATTGTTTTTTGTTCTTTTTCCCTCTCTTTGCTCCTTTGCGAGATCACTTTACGAGTTCATTATTTTGTGTTCATAACAACACCCTCCTAACGGTCACGAAAATGTGATATGGCACCTTCAGTTGCCACATCACCTCACTTTTTTCATTTTGTTTTGCCTATTGGTTTCTCTTCTACATTGCTTGGTACATTCCTACATCGAAAAAGGGTATTCTAAAATAATATTTTAATTACACCGTAAGGCGTTCCCCTTTGAAAAGAACCCTCCTAGTTGCCTTCGTGTCATAATATGTGCAGTTCGATCTTTTGTTAGACGATTGGGTTATGATTATTCGTTGATTTGAATTTCTACTCGGTCCCAAGTCATCCATTACCCAACTACTTTCCCAACTGCAAAAACCATCCATTTCCCAACTACTTTCCCAACTGCAAAAACCATCCATTTCCCAACTACTTTCCCAACTGCAAAAACCATCCATTTCCCAACTACTTTCCCAACCGCACAAACTGCTCAAACAACTCTGACAGATGCATAATCGGAAACTGAAATGTGTATGCTGTTAATTTAATTGAAGTATACGGTAATGTGTAGGTCCTCTTTGGTGAGTGATCTTATCCTAGGAGTCCACGGAGCTTTTTCTATGGTTTGTGTAAACGAAAGCTTCTCAGTTTGAAGCCTGGTAAGTCCATATTTAAAAACAAAATTCCCATTTTCTTCACAGAAACCATGAATTTTGAGAATGAAATGGGGGCGATCTGGTTTTTATTTTTTTAGGTCGACCATTCGAACGTGGAGAGATATGCTCAGGGTGGGAAGCAATACATAACATCGAGGGTGTATTTGACAGAGGCATTTGATTGTACTAAGAAACTATTTTTGTTCAATAACGCCACTACGACAGTGAAAATCTAGAGGCTGAATGTATGGTAGATGGACACTGTGTTACTATCCATACTTCCCTATACTGGAAAAAAAATGACATGTTGTAGGAAATTGTCTCTTCTACTCATTAAGATAGTCAAATGATCACACTGTGTGAAGACTGGTAATTATATAAGTTCCTGTAAATTTATAAATTGTAGAATAGAGTTCTTTAAAACTGTAATTTTCATCTGCAACCCAAAACCATATGAAACATTATAAATATCGAAGCCAAGGACAAGAGTAAACTACAATCTAAATCGGTTGGGAATATTTCTAGTATAGAGAATAATTAACATTACACTAAGACAAAAAAACTTCGAGTGTTGTAAGAAAGAATAAGAACAGTGAATAACTGCCACTACAGTAATCGAAACCATAGTGCAGTAAAATGATATTAGCATGTCAAACCACTAAGAGGATAATGTAAATAAGCTACTTGATAAACAAAAATAGGTAAGGCAAACCTTAGGTCACCTCCATAACCGAATTTGTAAAATTTATTGCAAAATAGGTTGCGAGATTCAAGAAAATTATTCTTGGTAATTATGCAGACAATCGCGGAAGTTGTAGCCTTTCTTGGCACTGAAAATACCACAACAATCGCAATAGTCAAACCTATATAATTAGTAACTTATAAATGGAGAATAATTCATTCCACCAAGAGGCTGGAATCGTATCAACACAAGAAGAATAAAGATTCAATCAATAGCCTAATGAAGGATGAGTTCTGCTCTGGTTTTTCAACCTTAGCGAAAGGTAAACTCTCTCTAAGGTTAACTAGAGAACTTTCACGAAAAGAAAGAAGTTATTCTAATAGAACAAAGCCGAAACCATAAATAAGTAGTAAACCATAACCCATTAAGAAATGTTGTCGAAAGAAACAGTTATTGACAAACATAAATCGTGATACAATGAGATTGCTAAAGCAAACCCTAAATTAATTTCATGTTCAATATAGAGAGTCTGCAAGAAGATTTTCATCAAATTACTTAACAACCCAATAGGGGTACATAAAATAGATGTGTTTTCCATGAGATTTAAAACACAGAAAGCTAAATAAAGCCCTCAACCTAGTCAGGGGGAGGTCGTGAGCCTAACTCTCAGAAGTGTTATAGCCATTAAAAAAAGGAATGGAGCTGCTAAACATATTTAAGCATTACATCGATTAAACAAGCAGTAACCACTGAGGGTTTCATAACGACTCACTAAGAGCTATAACTTGTCAAGAACTAAAAGAACAACACATAAGAGAAGCACAAGAAACTGCGGTGTGTTTGTATGCCAACCTAAAAGTGGGACTAACACTTTTGGTGTGGTTCTGAGAACTGAGGATCTCGACGACTATTCTGGAGCTAGTTGGTCGATCTGCATAACCGGAAAACCAGATGGTCAATGTTAACGTAATATGCCGAACTAAAACTAGAAAATAATTGAATGAGCATGGAAGATTTATCTGAGTTGTTGGAATTTAGGTGGTTTGATTCGAGAAATCCTAAATACTGAAAGATATCTTGAAAACTGTGCCAGTAATAAACCCTCCATAACACCTAGGCACGAAACAAAGCATGAATGGTACCATAAATCGATGTTGCAATAAGTCTCTGCTTTTCCCACCAGAGAAAGGCAGCAAGGGATGAATTGCAGAGCTTAGTTTCCAGGTGGGAAGGGATGAGAATGAGCTCGGTCGACGGTAGTCCCAGTAGGTGGTTACCCTAACCCCTCCACCTTTGATCTCCACCGCCCAATGTACATCACTCGAAACAAGCATCTGATCGCTGCCAGATGGCGGTGGTAAGTGGCATGCACCTGGTCGTGTGCCTCGAAGGTTCGAGGTCCACCCAACATGTGTTAATGGAACACATGACATAACCCAGAACTATATGTGAATCATCTTGTTAATAAACCAAGAAAAATAATACCATACGTGGGATAATCTTTGTTGTAGCAGTAGTCTATAACGCGACTTTTTGAAAGCCTTTTTGGCGGTTTTTTCCGGTCAAAATCTGGCAGCAATTCATTGGAATCCCAAGTTTGATAGCTAGTTTCTGCACAATCAATGGCTCCCAGGGGTTTTTCAGGACGCTGAATCCAAATATGCAGTTAAAAAACCATTTTAACTGCTAAAAATCAAGATTTAACCTCATTTCTTCGGCCGGATTCCGTCACCGGAATCTCTAAAAAGTCGCATTATAGACAACTCCTTTGTTGTATTGCATAAAATTATTATTGGTTGTACATTAATTGAGATGTGTGTTGAATAGTTAATGGTTAGTACGACCTTTAATAATTTAATTCAGATTATTTGAATGGTAACCCTTACGATCAAGCAAGGTCATCAAAATCAACGGTGGTATTGGAACCATATGGCATTCAGAGGTGGCTAGTGTGTGGGATGCTGGCAAGATTAAGTGCTAGCCTTGTCATTTAATAAAAACATAAATATCTACAACTACCGACGACCAATGTAACTATAGGCAAGCACAGAGTTTAAGGACCAAAATAAAGTCTATGTCGAATTATAAACCACCGTATACATTTAATAAACCATATTGAAATGTGTTAATATACATTTAATAAACCATATTGAATTGTGTTAATTATGGCGCCCATGAACCTTGGTGAAATGTGGAAATAGGTTTTTATGGAGTAATTTTTTTTATTTTGTTTTTTGATGTGAGTGCCATGATTATTAAAGTCAACTTGGGGCCAATTCGAATCTCCTCTGTGCATGCCCAAACGACTTGCAAAGGGATAGAAGTCCGCCAGAACTGAAGACACGCTCCCTTTTAGTGTCTCCACTTTTGTAGAAAACTCCTCCAAATACCCAACGTTGTTATTTGTAATCCGACTAATGTCTAGATTAGAGAGAAACATCTCTCACAGTAGTGGGGATGAGCAGTGAAACCATAGAAATAGTCGGACAACTTTACCTTAATCTGGTCTTGTGCCAAGTCACAGGCTCATGAACCCAACCCAACCATAGGAAAGGAGCATACCAATGCTGCCAACTCTAAATCTCTCCCTAATTGCATTGAAAGATTATAGATTCATTCTGTATTTAAGTCAATTTTCTATTCATTATTTTTTATAAGTTTTTCATGGTCATATATTTATCGAATTATATTGATCAATGAATTTGATTATACAATTTTTTTTTTTTTTTTTTAAAAACTAACGAGTGAGAAAAATTTATTAAAAATAAATATATTGTTTTTCCTTAATAATTACTCTATTAAACTTCAATAGCTTGGCGTAACCGGTGTATCACGCTAATTTATGAACTTCGTTTGTTGTGTATTTCGATATCACTATTCTTCTTACGAACGTCACCTTAATATCCATATTTCATAAATAAAAAAATCAATATTAATTATCAATCTAAAACATCAATATATAATATGAATACTAAATCCACTATAACATTTTTTGAGCGTAAAGTTTCAATAAATTTTGTAAGATTTTATTAGTAATGTATCTAATCTTAGATGACTTTAGCTTAAAGATACTATAAATATGTATTTAATTAGATGGATGGCACGGTCTAGATTTTTAATTTAATTATAAAAAGTAATAGAGTTTTAAGATTTTAATTTAATTATTTATGATTGTAATTGTGATGGTAAGTTAAGAATTTTGTTTTATATTTTTTAAATATATGTATGTTTATTTTAT
>APFE031411688.1:27351-44627 GCA_000404065.3 Pinus taeda
CTTTTACTGCTATATATTTTCTTCTTGCAATTTTACCAATGATCACCAATCCAAAGAACACTTGTCTAATCTTATGATTAAACATGCACTCGTCACTTGGGTTCTGATCATCCACTCTCGCTTTCAACAATATCCATTCACATATCGCTATTCTTCCCCAGTCTATGCTTTATAACTTTTCTTTTACAACATCAAATGCAAATGCTAGTTTAAAAAAAATTAAAAATTTATTTGTGCGGTAAATATTGTACTATGTGACAAGTTAATATTGTTATTATATATAATAACAAGCGTTTTACATATGTAGCACTTGAAAACCAAGGGCCGGGCCCCCATGTCACACTGTAATATAACACATCATATGACATTCGTTACATTTTGCTTTTGCCGTGTCTCTAGTCAGACTCACCGCAACTTTAAATTTTTCCTATTTGTTGGCACAACGAATGTGGGATAATTTCTTGTAAAGAACAAGAAAATATATAAAATGATAAGCCATCGGCGCTATTCACCTGGGCACAAACCGCAAAATTCAACATAGTCAACATCTTGACCTTGCTTTTCCAAGAAAAGATCGAGATATTTTGCATATATTAACCTATTTATTCTATATGCGTGACAGATGTGGGATTTTCCATTCAACTGTGTAAATGAAATAGTGACATTAGCAGGTTTTGTGGAATTTATTTGCATTTATTCCACCAATGTATTGACAATTGACTATTCCTCGCTTTCAAGGATGGCCAAATATTTCAGTGTGGCATGATCACAATTGTAGACATAGACACATTCTTCTAGCACAAGGCTCAAATCTTTGTCACACATGTCAAGAATTGATGGCAACCTCCCTTCGATATTGCGATATCGCCCAATGGAAAATCCTACTTTGGAGCATTAGAATCGATCACCTGACTGACATCTTGTTAGGGATGGGATGCTTGCGCAAATAGAGAGAATATGGTGACATATGATATGAAAATTCGATAAGTGTAACAAACTAGGACAATCAAACTCAAGCTCTATCAAATAGACGGTTAAAACAGAAAGACCTAATTAAATTATATTCATAGTTTTTAGTAAATTCCGTGAAGAAAGACTGTTACAACAAAAAAAAATGACAAGATTTTTCGAGGAATTTGAGAAGGCCAGGGACTTCGTAAATTATTAAAAAAAACTCATATTTGTCACGAACATGCGGGGTTCGAATCCACAGTAAAAGGGGGGAATTCTATAGTCCCTCTTTGATTTGTTGGATTAGTGTAATAGGTTTTTCCGTAGAAAATTGAAGTTAGAGGTTTGTAAAGGGAATGCAATTGTATTATTGCAAAGCCATATCTTTAAGCAGAAAAGATTTCAGGGATGGTCACATGTATACAAAGGCATTGGAGCTTAAATTAATTAATTAATTTTCAATTTCAGATACATTGTTGTAGATGATTTGCAGATTATTTTTATTCTCTAATGTTTCTCTTATTTTGATATTAATTTTTCTCTAATTAATGTATTAATATTTGATATTTGCATTAATTAATGTATTAACATTTGATATTTGCATTATTCCTTATCTTGTTTGTTATATGCTAATGAATGCTCTATGTAGGCTATCTTCACAGGGTTAGACAAGATTAGAAACCGAATTTATGATGAATTAATGGAGATTCAATTATGAGGGTTAATAACTGTTTATTGTTCACTTATAATCTTGTTTTGGTTTCTTTTATATTGGGATAAAATGAACTCCTCTTTTTATCTAACATAAATCCTAAAATGAATTCATTTACATGATTGGTTTTAGGTATTTGTATGTGACCATTTTGGTAATTGCTTATTAAGATCATTTCATCGCATATTTTCTTGAATCACTTGTAAGCCTTCAAATTCTTTTGGTGATTTTGAAGTATATCTAAACCCCAGGTCTAATCACAATCCTTTCCCCTCATAAATGACTTCCTCTTGATTAGGAGTATGAATCATCTTTCTCCTAGTTGAGATAGGTTAAATTGGGTTCTTCTTTTTGTTACTTACACTTGATGCACATTTTCTTTTAAGTTAAGTTACTTTATTCTTTAAAGTCTCCTTGCATAGGAGCAAGTCACACTATGGCCTGACTAAGCCTTGGTTTTAGTCCCCTGAAAGGACTCATCATTTTTAGAGAAATAGCATACACATTATTCCTTTCCCTTGAGTTTGTTAATAATAACAATCAAAATCATATACAAACAAACTCAAGGCACTGCACATGGATAGTTGTACATCTTAAGATAGCTCAAGCTAACCCTAGTATAGGCTAGTCTTAGGACATGGGTAACTGGAGATCCATTGAACCAATCATGGTTTCCATTTCTGCCAATTTGTACGTAGTGTATATAGTAGAATTACAATTAGTTTTAGAATAGTTTGATTTGCTTGATTTTATGTTTTGAATCAAACAATCATGGTAAATTAGGGTCTTACTGATCATCAAGATAATTGTTTTTATTTCATTTCAAGCTTTATCTTTAGATATTATCTTTTAACAATCTCATCTATTTATAATGAATGAATTTAAATATATTGGTAATGACATCATAAACAAGTTTCTAAACATGATTACACCTTAGTTAGGTTTTGAAAAGCCTTATCAGTCAAGACATTTATTAACATCACCTTAGTATGCTAAAACACATTTATCAACCTTGAATTTTAGATTGTTTTATTTTCTCTTGTTTAGTTTTTCTTTGAAATTTTATAAGGCTTTCATTGTTTTCCGTTGGTATGGTTTTGTTTGATTTTATGACATTATCAAAATTTTATGTGGAGGAACTTTATTTCAAAGCAATAACAGTTGGTCCACTTGGGGAAATTTTTACTCTTCATCTATAATAGGATTTCATCTTATTAATTTTTCATCTTTTCATACCTCAATTATTTTTCGTGGGGAACACTGAGTCAGGAACCAAGTTCGTGAGTCCATCAATATAGAGGAATGAAAGGCTACTCAACTGAATTTTGAATCCCTCCCATATCACTCCACATATAAATCCTCTATTTTGGTAGATGAAAATAAGTCTTATGAGCTCAATAATAAATAGTGTCTCATCAGTGTCTTAAAACACTTTGCCTCTCGTGCCACCCCCCTCTCTGTACCTAAATGATAAAAGCTAATTTTCGAACATGTTAATATAAAGGGTAACATACCAAGAGATTCAAAAGCACACACATATGTGTAATGTGCATGAAAACCCATCATGGTACCAAATAGGCTCACTAGCAGCGAGTCCATGCATACATGGTACGTTAATAACTTTTTCAGGGTACTAAACAGGTCTCCTTATAGCGAATCAATGTCGGGTAAAGAGCTAATTTTGTAACAGATAGATACTAATCTCTAATGTCCTCCTAGGTGTTTTCACTAAATGGTAGAAATTAAATTAAATATATATTATCCATTTGAGTGGATTCGATGATTTAGTACTAGACTTTCAAGTACTCCTATCTTTCAGGAACTCACCTTGTTTCATTTCTATTGATGAACCTCCGTATTGCAACAAGAATGTTACAACTCCCAAGGCTACAAAATTAAATTATCAACCCAGGGTTCATACAAACTTAAGAGGCGTTGACACTATATGTGCAACATACAATGTGTCTTTCTTTCATTGATATAATGTAATGGATTGAATTTCATGAAATCAAAGCTTAAACTAATTACAAAAATGGAATTGTTACTCTATTTGTAAGAAATGGAAATGCTACTTGCTCAACTTGTAAATGATAAATAATTAATTCATGAAAGGACAAAGGTTAATATAATTGTAGAAATAAAACTATTTTATCTTGCATAATTCATTAAACTACCAATCTGAATTGCATGTACCATCTACCCAGTTCACACCTACTTGTAAATCAATAACCTACTTGCATCATACTTGTGATAAAGAAACTAAGTGTACTATGTTTTTGCAGTGAAGAAAAAGAAGGGTTGGAGTGGCTTCAGAGCTTCCCCTAATCATAAAATCATAGATGTGGGTCATTATTCCTCTAGAATAAGTCATAGCTGCAGTGGGGATCAAAATCGATGAAGGAAAGTGGTGTTACAAGTTTTCTACAAGAAGGGACAAATTTGTTATAGGAGAAGACAAAATTGCTACAGGAGGAGATAACTCACCAAACGACCAAGGAAATAAAATGAAAATTGGATGGGATATTTTTTTTTGTTGAGTAGGATGTCTTAGGTCTCCATTCCAAGTAGAATCACTCCAAAATACCCTTGTTCATAGGTGCTAAATAATAACAGAAAATTACTAGTCTAAAATCTGGAAATTCGAGAACTAGTGAACTAGTTAACGTATCAAATGCCTAACCTAATCAAGTGAAAATGAAATGGGGTAATTTTTTTTTATTAAATTGAATTTTTTTATGATATAATTCAAGTGAAATAAACTCAAATTAAGCTCATTAGCATGTTCTAAAAAATAGCAGAAAATTACTACTATTTGCTACAAGGGACTTCTAGAAACTTTAGATTTGCGAATAAGTAAACTAATCCAAGTAGCTCAATGACATCTATGAGCTTCCAAAGTTTTTCCGATGATGAAATATTCTTTTGACTCTATAAATAACCTTCAAAAGAACTCACTTCAACCATCTAATCCAATCCTACAACAAAAAATCATTAATACTAAATGCAGAAATAGGAAAAACAAGAACAAGGGATGTGAATAAGAAGTGAAAATAAGGAAAGTAAATTATACAAAAGAGCTCTAAGTCTCCTAGGATAGCAAAACCCAAGGATACTCAGATTACTATGAAGACAAACAAGCTTTAGAAGCTAAAAATGGCACCAAACTTCATTATTTGAATCAATCCAAGTACATCCCTGCTAGAAATGAAAGTGAAATTGCAAAAATACAAGTTTTCTCCACAAGAAGACTAATAAATACATGTCCCTAGAGGAAAATTCGAATTGGTACTTATAAAAAATTACGAGGAAGCATTATCTTTGAAAGGAGGAAGCTTTCCCCTCCAAAATCCCTTAAATAGTGGATTAGGTTCCCAACACTAGGAATTTGCATTAAATGACAGTGAACACATTCCTAGATTTTTTCAATCATTGGAGCTCTAGAATTTGTGCAATAATTTCATAATATCCTGTTGATTTATTATCCAATATTGATCCTCCTGTAGTGAGGAGCAAGTCCTTGGATTGTCTCCTCCTCTAGATCTTCATAATCTGGCCAATATTCTCACAATATTCAACAAAAATAAATAATATTAGGCACAAATATGCAATTATGTTTAAACCTTCCTAATGAGCATATTAAAGTTAAAAAAACATTATTAATTGTATAAGAAGAGGTTTAATATAGCCTTCATGTGCCTAAGAAAATTTAGATGGACCTTAACTTGTGTCTAATTTAGAGGCCCATCATACCCCCATACTAAAACTTTTTCTCATCCTTTGAGCAACCTATCCATACTCTTGCCCTGTTATTATTTTCTTATGCATTAGATGACTTTCATGATATCCCATACTGATGTGGATGTAACTACCCCCTTTTCCTCATTATAATTTCCTCCTTCATAGAGTTTGAGGGCAATGTTGTCCAATACCAAGCTTCCTGTAGTAACCTGTGACTATCCTGTAGCACTTTTTGCAGACCCTATAGGCTCCTATGTAGTGGAGGTTGTTATAAAAAATAAGTTTTTGACATTCTTGCTTCAAGGTTGAGGAAAGAAAAATTTCAAGATGCACCCTTTCCCTATTCAACACACCATATTCTTAAGCAAATTGTCAACTAATCCAATTGTTTTCTCTTACTAGAATCCAAAGTGTAAATTTGCAGAGTACTTTTTCTTGATGATTGAGGTTCTTTTGGAATCTGTATGCCAAATGTTGGAGAGAAGGAATTTTTACATACTTTTCCTTTGAATATTTCATTGCTTCCCAAGTCTCTAGTGGCTATTCTAGGCGACATTTTCCTTCTTGTAGCACTCTATAGCTTCATGTAGCAAATTGTTCCTTCCTGTAACAAATTTGTCTTTCCTATAGCAAAATGTTCTTCCTGTAGCAGTTATATTTTCCCCTATAGCAACCAACTTGAATTTTATAGCAACTACTCCTTACATGCCAAGAGGTGGTGGGCCCACTGTTTTTTCATTATTTTTCTTTTATCAAATTTTGTCTCTCCTTTTTCACTGTATGCAAAATAAACTCAAAGTTCTTTGAGTTAACTAAGTTGGCCCTCACTTATCCCTTCACACTCCTTGTACTCCATTAATACTAAATGATTACAACCCACTTTCTCAAGTTCTCCACTTTTGTCTTGTTCCTCTCCCACACATATGGGCATGTTGGTGGAAAGGTGAATTTATTTGCTAGATAAGATTGAGGTTGCTCTGTTACTCATTTTGGCTATTAAAAAACCTTTCCCTTCATACACTTGAAACGTTTTTCAAGCTAAAATAAGTTCATTGGAATTTTTTATAAGATTTCATACCTGATCCTTACCCTTTATGTGTTTTTGAAGGTGATATTGAGGCTATTGATATGACTATTGAAGCTTCCTTTGGTGGTTCTGAAGTTGCTACTGATGATCCCATAGTTGCATCTGATAATTTGTTGGAGTTCGTATTGCTAATAGCCTTGAATCTGGAGGTCTTCTCGGTTTTTTTGTTGTTGTTTATTTTGCTTCACATCTCTGGCTAAAATGCTACTGCTGAGATGCTCATCATGCGAGTGTTGTAGTTGATGATTTACTTGATGCTTGAATGAGGTTGTTGGAACATTGATCAAGTTGTTGGAATTATCTTTGAGGTACAAAATTCCAATCTAATCAATCGTTTGTCAATGGATGGAATTTTCTCATTTCTGATTGAAGTTCCTTGTGATCAAAATATATGTGCCACCATGGATCATAGGTTGTTGTTGGAGATGAAAAATGATCTTGCAACAATCTGTAGAGGTCTTGTCGCTGCCCAAAACTGAGGAAATGAATCTCCAATTTCTTCAAGATTATTGGTTCTTCATTCTAGTGCTATCAATTGTGGTTTTGTAAGGTAATTGTAGAATTCTACAAGAATGCAGTTCTCCCTGAAGTAGTTACAAAAACCCTTCTATGACAATAATATCCTTCAAATAATTCTTCCAAAAACACTGATAATTCATGATCAATCTATGGACAAGGATAAAAAACCTTGGTTGTGGTGAAAGTAGTGAAAGAAGGGGTGAAAATGGAGATTTTTCATGGACAGGGATGAACATGAGAGTGGAGAAGAGGTCAAGTGGTGTAGAAAATGAATGATGAGGCTATTATGGAACTATCTCAACATTTCTTAAAGACTACATGACCTTTTTTCCTCTTTCTCCAATCGGATCTGCCTCCTGTAGCAATTGTGTTCCCTCCTGTAGCATTTCAACACAACCTCCTGTAGCATAATTGTTTTATCCATATCTCTCAAATGGTAGATTGGATTGACCTAAAATTGTTTGAGCATGTTTCCATCATATTCATACACCTTCCCATAAAAAATATTGTCCAATGGATGCACTAATCTCGATAAAATTTAAAAATGGTTGTAGGTGATGGAGGTTAATTTCTCGAAAAGTGTGCACTGGAATTTGTTGAAATTTCTTGAACATGTTACCATAATCCATATGCATCTCCCCATGCAATAGATAGGAAAATGGATGCATGATTTTCAATATATGATAAAAATAATTATGGTGTGTATTTTGGGTTCCTATAGCAAAATAGAGCCCTCCTGTAGCATTTCAGTACAACAAGGAAAATGAATGGGAAAATCTTGGGAATGATGGGTAGATGGTGGAAATAGATGAGGGTGATGGATTGGTATTGCCTTGATCCTATTGGAGCATCTGGAAAAGGAGGAGAAAGCCCAACTTTAACTTCATTTGACTGTATTTTTTTATCAATTTTTTCCTTTTGGTGCTAAAGTGTTCTTGTTGCTTGCAAAGGTTGGAGAGAACCTCCATTCATTAGAGAGAGATACATGGAGCAAATATTGTTTTTTTGCTTTTTTCAATTTTTTTCTTTTAGGCCTACTAGCTGCCTCAATGAGATTTTCAAATAGTAGGTCTACCTAGGCAACCCAAAGGATGTTTTATCCTAGGATATTTTCTTTTCTCTTTTTTTCTCTTTTTTCCAACCGACTAACTGTCTCATGGTGGTTTCAATGAATGATCCAATCCCAGGCACCTCAAATGAGGTTTTCACCTAAGATTTTATTTTTTCCTCTTATTTTTTATTTTCTTTTTTAATTTTTCTATCCTACTCTACTTGAAAAAAAAAATCTCTTTCAAGTATAGGAATACTTCCAATGGATCCATATGCACATCAATATGACAAATAAACTGATGTGTAGGATTGAAATATATGCTTTGACACCTGAATTTCAGAGACCAAATGCTTTAACTTTGACAATATCAAGCATAGGTTAAGAAGAGAGTAATTCTCCACCTTGTTGATTTTCTGGAACCAAACCTCAATATAGCTTTGATTCCCTTGGTTTTCTTGCTCATTTGGATCATTATTCATGTCTTCTTCTACCATGACATTAAAATCTTACTCTTTTTGCATATTATTCTCTTGAAAACATGGAGGATATGATGGTAAACATGAAGTAACTTTCTCAATTTCTAATTCTGATGTTTGCTCTTCATCAAGTGCAACCCATGATTATTTGGTCTTCTCATTTAAATCTTCATTTTCTGCATGTTGTCCTTCATTGGAATCAAGAGAATCTCTCTTTTGCAATACTCTTCTTGAGCTAAGATTAATACCATTTAGATCAAGAGGATATGTTAAGAAGTGTTGTACCTCAGCATTGTAAGTGGGCTGAGCTACTTCCTTTGTGGGTTTGGAAATGGTGGTATAGGTAGTTGAGTGGGAGTGGATATTTGAGATGGATGTGGCTATGGTGGAGGTGGATGATAGGGATAACATGGATTTGGGTATGGAGGATATTAAGGAGAATATTGAGGTATTGTGGATTTCTCTCATAAGGTTCTTTCCAACATTGTTGCCAAGATTGGTTTTGGGGTTGATATGGCTAAGGTTTCCAAGGAAAGGAAGTGCTCCAATTACTTTGATATGGATGTGCATAACCTTGAAATTGTGAATTAGGCGCTTGCATCATACAAGGTTGACTAGGTTGCCATGGT
Source organism: Pinus taeda (assembly GCA_000404065.3). Classification (NCBI taxonomy): domain Eukaryota; kingdom Viridiplantae; phylum Streptophyta; class Pinopsida; order Pinales; family Pinaceae; genus Pinus; species Pinus taeda. The sequence goes on from APFE031411688.1 coordinate 36,515, forward strand.
CCTCTTGGAGCTACATAACATAGTTTCTTTGGTGATTGACTTGCTCCATTGTCCTCTTGGTAAAATTCCTTCAACCTTGGTAATGATGGGTAATATTTAATGGCATGTGATTATGCATGGACAACACAAATATCAGCATCTTCGTTTTCCTCATCTAGCATTCTTAACATTTCTACTTGTTTTCTTAGATTGATAAGAATTTATGTTTTAAAGCCATCAAAAGAATTTCCAATTTTGGCTTGACTTACCAATCTTGATGCTGATTTACTTACTCCTTCCCTTTCTCTTGATATTTGTTTACATGTTTACCAATTTTTTTCAAATGATAATTGGTATACATAAACTCTATTAATGAGATCAAGGAGATCAATCCACTCATCCCTAATTGTTCTAAGTAAGAGGGTTTTTGGTGTGTCAGATCCTAGATGATGTAATTTGTCCATCTTAACATTATACGTGAACCTCTCTATTAGATCCTTAAGGCTATCATATTTTTTATTTTTATTTATTCTAAATATTTATTCTTTAAGATCATGATCTTTATATTTTTCTAGAAATATATTTTGCATATCATTCCATGATCTTATTGAATTAGTCCCTAAACTAATGAAACATAAGAGCTCTATCCTTCAATGTTGTCAGAAACAATCTCAACTTTTGAGTGTATAGTAAGTAACCATAAGATATACGAAGTATTTCAAATTAAAAGAGAAAGGTTTCTGGGTTCTCTGACCTTAGACAATGAAAGTTTGGAAGAAAATATGAAGTGATGTTATTCATGTGCACACTAACATCAGTATATTGAATGGGAAATCCAAGAGGATATTCCTCATTGTCATCATCTCCATCCATTTCTCATACCCTTTTCTTACATAGTATTTTGTCATACCTCCTATTCACTTTCTGTTCCATATATCAAAGTGCCAAAACTTCCCTCAATCCATTTTGAAGAAGGTTTACTAAAAACCCAAGTTTTAGCATGAACGCGTTTTTCTCCACTGCTTGTCTGTGCTGATGGCAGGTTTCATTAGTTCTCCACTAGCATTGCCAACATGAGTTTTCACAGGAAAACCCGTTCTGAATGTATTTTGGAAAGTTTTCCCAAACTAGAGGAGAAGCTTCCTACACTAGAACCTTCTAGAACAATGAGTTGGATATTGGTTGTTTTTGATATGGTCAAGCTCTCCCATTTGGACCTCTTGATATTATCATCATGGGATTTCCCCTTGAGATGTGGACCTTCCTCCCTCTTTTATGGATTCCTTACTCCCTCTCCCTTCTATCCCCAAATGGTTCGTCAATGATTGTTGCATCCCTATGCTGAGATTATGCTTACATGCTACCCATTCTATCTTTGTTACACAACATTTTGTCACTGTCCATGTACTCCCCATTCCACAATCCTAGAGGACCTCTATAGTGAACCCTACATGCTTCCCCTCCATGAAGAAACTCCCATTATGTCCCTCTTCATGAGAAGAACAATTCCCCTTTGCATCATTTCCCAAAAATCTTCTGTTTTTCCCAGTTTACAAGAGCAGCGCTAATAACCAATGTCCTCCTTGTGCCGATATGCAGGGACTAACACTGCCCTTCGTGCCGACCAGAGTGACTGAGCCTTGTTCCAGGTGCATTGATCCTCTTTTGGAAATTTTTTAAAATAAGGAGCTGAAGCTTCCAACTCTAGAAGCTTCGTAACAGAAGTCTGGTAAATGGTTGGGACGGATGGAGTCAAGGATGTCAGCTTGGGATCCTTTCCCTTATAAGTATGGAACTATCTCAAGAGATAAGACCTTCTCCCATGAGAAGAGGAACCATCTCCCATCCATTCATGCTATATAAACCTCCCTTTTTCCCAAGCACAAGTTAGTGTTAATGTTGGTGTGTTAGTGCTAATTAAGTTTGGAGTGATCAGCAAGTTATTCATAGTTGTAGCTCTCTAGTTGTGTGTGAGGGAGAAGTGTGAATTTGGTTTAGTGTGAAGACTAAAGGGAAGAGCCTTAAAACTATCATTGCTTAGGCGATCATGGAATGTTAATGGAAGTGTGTGGGAAGCTGGTTTTGTCAGAGGAGAACAACAACGTCAAGACAACGGTTGTAATCTCTTCTTGATTTAATATATATCCAACTATCGATTGATTTCATACATAATGTGTGATCTAACATGTTTATGGCTTAATACTTCTTGATTTGTCAAGTAGGTTGAATTGCAATTTTTCTATTATCATGGTTGTTGTTTGTTGTTGTTTACTTGTTTCAGGTGTTCGAAGAAGGAAACAGAAGATAGCTGGAGAGAGCAAGCAAGGCCATCACCAAACGGGATAAGCGTACTAAGAGGTATGCCCTCTTAATTGTTTCTAACCTAAGGAAATATTCCATAGAATGTCTTGTTTGTGGCTAGACCCTCTATCGGGCTAGAGGAATTGTTTGTGTCTGCACTTAGAATTTTACTTCACCGCAAATTGGCGACTCTGCTGGGGCACCAATCCTTCTTTTCGCTTGTTTGTAATTTCATGATTTTGTGTGAAATTTTATAGTATCACCATTACCCTTTAGTTTTGTGTACTTTGCCTTGTTTACTACTCTGGGTGTGAAATTTACAGTAGCAAGTCTAGCCTCAGCCTTTGAAATTTTTTCATTTTTTCCTTGCATCCTTGGTCAGTGCACTTATTTTGCTGACAGTTGTGTTGATCAGCATGATATACTCATAAACATTCGCGCCAACCCCCTTCTGGTGCTTGTTGTTAGTTAAGAAGTCGTGCCAATGCCTATAAGTGATGATTAGGGTTCACCCTAAATCTCAATAGTGTGTCTTGCTCTCTTGATTTCTACCTTTTAGCTTGTTTAGACTACATTCTCCTTGACTAGAAAGCTCCATTTAGCTTGGTTTGTATGCTTGCTTGGTTTAGCCCACCCTTTGATATGTTAAGTCTGGCCCTGTGTGAAGTTCCTTTTCATTTTTTCTTTGAATCCCTCGATCAGCGCTACTTTTTAATTAGGCAGTTGTGCCGATGAGGCCATCAACGCTAGTTGTAGTGCTGACCAATCATGCCGGTCGTGCTGATCGGTGCTAGTTGTTAGTTAGGAAGTCGCTCTGGTCTCTGAGTTAAGAAAAACTATGAATTTCTTACATACCCATGCTAATGTGTTTTGACCCTCAAACTCCCTTCTTTCAAATCCCATCTTCACTGCTTCATTTTCAATTGAATGAGTGAAAGAGTCTCATTTGTTATCTTATTTTGAGTGTCTCTTTTCTCTTTCCAAGCATAGATTACATTTCTTGGTTTCTCAATTGAAGCATTTATGTGTTTGGTTGGTTCGATTCAGGGAAGAAGTTATTTTTAGTTTCATTTATCATGCTTTGGATTTGATTGATGCTTGTTTGTTTGGAAATGTGGAATTTTTCATTTAAAGTGCTTTATGTGAAAGATTCATTTTTCATTTTATGAAAAGGAGAACATCATTCTAGTTTACTTAAGCAAAAATATTACATTAGTAGCATTATTGAGAAGCTAGAATTGCATCATCATAAGCATTGAAAATGAAATGAAACTTCTTATGTTGTTATAGAATATTAAGTGCATTTAGGACATGCATAAGTGCAAGTTTTAATTCTTTTATTGTTGCATTAATTGTGTGCTATCTATCCCTCAATTAGTGTTAACTTTCATTGAAGAAAGATTTCTTTTCTCATACAGCTGCATATAAGAGTTTTCAGATGACAACGGTAGGGACTTGTAATTGAAACATAATTCAATATCAACCGTTAAAATTTATTGCATTAACCTAAGGAAGCATTGAAACTTAACGCTCACATTTAGTGGTCTAGGCTAGAGACGTATTCTGGCGTCTTTAAACCTAGCAGTTGTCGTTCAATTTGGTGTTAGACAACACTAGTCCCTACTTGTGCTCCCCATACCATTGTAAATATAAAGGGAGACCCCACTAGGTTTATTATCCTTTATCTGTTGGAAGCTTAGTTTGTCACCTTGTAAACGTGATACACTAAACACAACATTCGGGGAGATTACCTACCCGTACTTCTTAGTTCACTGGGAGGTATTCTACAGTTCACGGTTACCTGGTAATCCTTTATGCCTAGAGTACCCTGAGTAGTCATTTTTGGTCTTTACTGACTCTTTAAATTTAAAGGATCATCGAGCACTTTTCCTTTCAAGCTCGTTAACTTTGAAAGAGATTAGAGTCACCTTTTACCCTTTTATCGACTCTTAAAACATGAAAAGGCATAGTTTTGTTTCAGTGTCTTAAAATTAACCACCCACGAAATATTCTTGGTTAAAGTTATCTTCCTTTGTGATTCTTTAGTGTCGATTCCAATGGCAACATTTCTAGAGTCTACCATTCAAGGATTCCCCTTGGATGGGAATCCTATTCCTTTTCCTTCTTTTGGAAACATTGGTGCTCCTTATATGGGGACGTTGTCCCTTCCTGGGTTAACCATTGGTTTATCTGTCCGGTTATTTTTGACCTCAGTGATCTCAAGTGTCCCAACTCTTGCCTCACCATCTCCTTCATTTGAATCACATCACGATGATTCTAAGGTTGACCCCCACCTTCTTCCCCTATTTCTTCACCCTCCTCTTCTACTTCACCTGGTGAAAGTTTCAAATATAGTAACTAGGAGGCTAAGAAGAAGAAGAAGAAGATTAAGAAGAAGAAGTCAGATAAGCGAGAGGCCAACCATGCAACTATTTCTCTAAATGCACTTCCTATCGACAAATCTTTTAATCTTCCATGGAAGGTTAGATTCCCCTGCATGCTATGTAAGGGTGACCATCTCCTTCGAGACTCCCCTGGAATTCAAAGAGACTTAGAGGTATGGTCTTAAGACTTGAATCGACCATCCCCATTGACCTATGGAGATCATGTCGATGCTACACCTTCAACTAATGATGGTAAGAACAAGGGAAAGATTAGATTCCCCTGTAGGCTATGTGAAGGAGAGAATTTTCTTCACCTTTGTCCTCTTATGAATAAACCTTCCAAAGTGTTGGAAAACCTTGCAGCTCCTCAACCCCAACTTCCCATTGGTTATTAGAGGATTTCTACTGACCCTCTCCTAGTTGGTAAAGAGATTGACTTGGATACCTCTCTTGCTTGTCTTGCTCTTCCTGAGTGAGACTCTCTTCCGTATATTCCCAACCAACCATTGGTTGAAAAGAGTGTCGACCTGGCTTCGCCTTTAGTTGATCACTTTGTTCCCGAAGAGAGTGGTGATCATACTACTCATGTTCTTCTTGTCTCCTCAGATTCTCATGAATCGAAGAGTGATCCTCCTATCCCAGTTGCTTAGGAGAGTTCTTCTCCTTCTTCTGCAGGGCATGGGGGCAATCATATGATATGCCCACCAAGTAGTTCTATCGTTTCTTTTGATTGGAGTAAATTGACTTCTTTTCACCTTCCATCTTATGTGCCTTTCTAGATCATAGTACAAGCCTATAATATGGTAGTACATGGCACTGTATTATATGAAGGCATGTTTGTTAGCATCATGTCTTCTACTACTTGGTAAGCTTTGGGCTCCCCACAGCTTGTGCCTATCACTCAGAATCCGTTGGCTTTCAACAGAGGAACCAATCAACCCTTGGGGGTCCTTCCAAAGTTCCCTATTACTTTGGGAGGAAAGGTCATCTATATAGACATGATGGTAGTCCAAGGTCCCTTAGATTTTAATCTTCTCCTTGGACAAGATTATGTATATGTCATGGGAGCTCTTGTTTCTTCACTTTTCCGTGTGGTATTTTTCCACACGGAGGGAGAATTGTGATTATTGATCAACTTTCGTTCATTGGTCACAAGTCGCCTCCTTTGCAACCATCATCCCCTATCGGCTCTTGTTTGCAATCAGTACCTTCCCTGCCACAAGTCAACTATGTGGCTACCGATTCCATCTCCACATCTACTGATGATCACACAGATGGTAATGTACATTATGTACTGGGGGCATTGGAACTTTCCTGTCTTTGGTACCAAATGACATGTATTCATCCCGAAGCATGGTTCTTTCATCTAGTGAAGACCTCTTGGGAGCCATATGTGATGAGGATAGTTCCTTGTCTTGTGTCAAGCTCATTAAAAAATGAAACAAGGGTCGTGAGGATAGTTCCTGATCTTGTGTTAGCCTTGTTAAAAAATGAAACAAAATTTCACGGAGCATAGTTCCTGGTCTTGTGTCAATCTTGTTAAAAATGAATCAATGAGTACAAGGATAGTTCTTTTCTCTATCAACCTCGTTAAAAAATGAAATTGATTTCGAGGATAGTTATTTTACTGTGTCAACCTTGTTAAAAAATGAAGCAACTCCCTTTTCCAAATCGAGTCTTTGATTAAGATCTCGTAAAATCCCAGTTGAGCCTTTTCTAGATCTCGAGTGTGAACCTTCATTCCATTCACCTAGTTGAATGAAATGAAGCTTGGGGTGCATGCACCTTAAATTGAGTCATTATGATGGGGGCATGAAAACTTATAACAAGCATAGTTTTTTGTTTCAAGCTTGTGTAAAAGTGAAACTAAATCCAAGCAGAGTTCTCCATGGTTCAAGCTTGTGTAAAATGAACCCATGCTCAATTTACATCTCGTGATTGGCGTTTTAATCAGTTGATTTCTACTAGATGAACCTTGTTTGTTTTATTCCATAACCACCATCTCTTTGGCCAATCATATTCTTTCACTTGGTTGTTTTTCCTTTCATGAAGAACCACAACAATGAGTGGTTTTATTAGGCAGTGTCTTGACCATTACATGTTTTGAGTAGTTCCTCCATTGCCAGAATCATTTGCTACCCTTTATACCACTCGTTCCTCCAAGATGAGTCACCTTTAAGCTCTTTTCTGACTCATAAAAGATTGAAAGACTGTCGAGTATTTTTTCCTTTTTGAATCATAAAAGAGAACAAAATGGGTGGGTCCACTTTCAATCTCTTTTCTGACCTGTTAGACCAGGCAGTAACTCCTCAACCAAAAATTGATTCATGTTTATTCCTTCAGGTAGGTCTTCATTAAATACATGAGGGAGAGATTGTTCAGTTCATCTCCCAATGACTGTTCACATTACTTATTTATCTATTTACATTATATTCACCCAATCATGAGGATTAGGTGTCAACATTCCCCCCCTTAATCTAAAGGGATGTTGGTGAGTCCAAGCATCATTCTGAATCGTTTAAGCTTTTCTCTTCCAAGTGCTTTGGTGAAGATGTCTGCAATTTGCTCATTTGTGGAACAATAATGGAGATGGATTGTTTTAGCCTCAACATTATGTCGAATCAGATGATATTTAGTATTGATGTGCTTCGTTCAATCATGGAACTTTAGGTTCTTGGCCAATTTTATTGCAAAGGTATTGTCAATCATCAGTGGAGTTGATTGTACTTGTTTTACCTGCAAATCTTCAAGAATTTTCCTGAGCCACACAATCTCTTTTGTTGCTTCAGCTTCTACCACGTATTCTGCTTCTGTTGTGGAATCTACTGGAACTGATTGTTTGTGTGATCTCCAGGAGACAGCGCCTGATCCAAGACTCATAGCATATCCTGAAGTAGATACCCCAGTTTATTTTTCTCCATCGAAGTCTTAATCAGAGTATCCAATCAAGCTAAAGTCGTCCACCTGTGTATAATTGATTCCAAAGTCTTGAGTTCCCTTCAAGTACCTTAGAACTCTTTTTGCAGTAGACCAATGCCCCTCACAAGGCTTTTGCATAAACTTGGAGAGGATTCCAACATCAAACAAAATGTCTGGTCTGGTAGTAGTTAGGTAGTTGAGACTTCCTACAAGCTGTCTATACTTTGTTGCATCCTCAAATTCCTTTCCTTCAATAGATGTGAGCTTTAAGTTTTGTTCCATTGGAGTAGTAAGAGGATTGCACTCTATCATGCCAAACCTGTTCAACAAATCTCCAATGTATTTCTTTGAGAAAGAAATATGGAATTTGGATGTTGGGTTACTTCAATGCCAAGATAGTAATGAACATAGCCCAAATCAGTCATTTCAAAACTTTTCCCCAATTCCTTCTTCATGGATGCAATGTAGCTTTCATTGTTCCCTGTCATTAAAAGATCATCTACATATACCACAAGATATACAAATGTTTT
>APFE031411688.1:50276-60465 GCA_000404065.3 Pinus taeda
ATAAATATATAGAACCACACTGGTTGGTTCGAAACATGTCGACAAATGATCAATTATGTGATTTCGCCAAAAAGTTTCTAAACAAAAAAATTATTCAAACAGTTTAATGTCTCACCACACCAGAGTTCATCACAAACGCTACTATACTCAATGAATTTTTGAATTTAGAGAACAGTAGATAGACTATGTAGTAGACAGAGAGGACAGAGAGCACAATAGACAGTGGACAGAGAACTCAGTAGGGAGACTCCACAGGGACAGAGGACAGGGAGCAGTAGGCAAAAGGGAGTTACAACTATTTTTGGGAGCTGTGTCTGATACCATGTCAGACCAGGCAGTAACTCCTCAACCAAAAATTGATTCATGTTTATTCCTTCAGGTAGGTCTTCATTAAATACATGAGGGAGAGACTGTTCAGTTCATCTCTCGATGACTGTTCATATTACTTATTTCTCTATTTACATTATATTCACCCAATCATGAGGATTAGGTGTCAACACGAGCCTTTAAACATGAAATATTGTTGAGCTCTTGTCATTTTGAACTTGTTAACGGATGTGAAACGTCGTGCGCCCAGTATACCTTTACCCCTCTTTCAAGCTAGGATGCATTATTTATGAAAAAGGTACTCCTTGACTAAAATGGTCAAGCGGTTCTCTCATGTATCATTTTCTACCTTTTAGAGCTCGAGAGACACAAATGTACGAAAAGGGACCATGTGGAGTTTTCTTTTCCGTGTCTTTTTCAAACTCTCTAAACATGAAAAAGATACCTTGTTGCACCTTTGTCAGACTTGTTAAAATATTAAACGACATTGGATTTGTCACCATGACAAACATGAGCGTCTCCTTCATAGGGCTCATTAAAATTACTAAGTCGGATTTGTCCAAAGGATTAACTTACAGTGCAAGCATATGCTATCCCCTCAAGCTTGTGATTAAAAAATAATTAGGGTACCTACCAAAAATGGTTAGGGGAAATTTAGAAATCCAATCAGTTGTGTTGGTAGCTCACTTTTGAACATGACACTTTCTGCTTCATGTCGGGATGGGATATCCTCGTCTTTATCGTTGACCTTCCTGGGTGGGGCCGCTCATTTTTTCCTTCCATTTGATATATGTTGCATCATCATAACCACCAATCCTATGGATCCAAAAGCTGGCAAACTACTAGTCATGTCGCTGATATGTTCAAGAGTTGTCCTTCTGCAATTACACTTACCCTTGATTCTCTGTATCATCCAAAATCATTTTTCATCCCTTTGTCTCGTGTCGATGATGTGGGATACATTATGGCCCTCCTTCAACATGCTCACTTCCTGTCGACTTTAGCTCATTATCCGGGAAGTTGACCAAGAGACTCCCTTCTAGTACCTTAGAGCTTGCATGCCCTAATGGAAAGTTCTTCACACTTGACGACAAGTTCACATCATTGGCTTTTGATTGAGTGATTTGTTCCTTTATCCACATTCCGTGAATTGTGTTGATAGTAACTTGAGGACCATTATCATTATTGGTGGTTTCTCTCACGCTTGTTAACAATTTACATCATTGGATGGTAATCATTAGCATGTTCGACATCAACACATCTATTCACATGTTATAATCTATAATTTGGTCAGGTCGTGTTGGAGTGCAAGACCCTGGGCTCAAATTACGAAAGTCAAGGTTACAAGGTGATGTGACATGATCATGTTGATATACATGACTCTCTCAGATGGATAGATGCAACCATACCATGAGTTGTCATATGTGATCCTTCTCATTATTGGATGGTTGTGACCATACCTTGGTTTCGATATGATCCTCTTTATCGGATGGTTGCACCCATACCTAGATCTATTTGCACGATCTTTCTCTGGATGGCTACATCCATCCCATGATTCACATATCATTTGACAGATTGTTTAGGTATGTATATGTATTTGTACTTGTTTGCAGGTTTTCTGATGACAAAACCCGGTTCCTTGCACTGATTCATAAAGCATTTCATCCCTCACTCTAGTTCAGCCTTCACACTTTGGGGGGCATCTGTTACACAACATTTTGTCATTTTCCCTATACTCCCCATTCCATGGTCCTGGAGGACCTCTACAGTGAACCCTACATGCTTCCCTTCATGAAGAAACTCCCATTATGTCCCTCTTCATGAGAATAACAATTCCCCTTTGCATCATTTCCCAAAAATCTTCTTTTCTTCCCAATTTACAAGACCAACGCTAATGACCAGTGTCCTCCTCGTGCCGATATGAAACGATTAACACTATTCCTCACACCGACCAGAGCGATTGAGCCTTGTTCCAGTCGCACCGATCCTCTTTTGGAAAGTTTTTTAAATAAGGAGCCGAAGCTTCCATCTCTAGAAGCTTCGTAACGAAAGTCTAGTAAATGGTTGGGCCAGATGGAGTCAAGGATGTCAGTTTGGGCTCCTTTCCCCTATAAGGATCAAAATACCTCAAGATATAAGACCTTCTCCCATGAGAAGAGGAACCATCTCCCATCCATTCATGCTATATGAACCTCACTTTTTCCCAAGCACAAGCTAGTGTTAATGTTGGTGTACTAGTGCTAATTAAGTTTGGAGTGATCAGCAAGTTATTAATAGTTGTAGCTCTCTAGTTGTGTGTGAGGGAGAAGTGTGAATTTGGTTTAGTGTGAAGAATAAAGGGAAGAGCCTTAAACTATCATTGTTGAGGCCATCATGGAATGCTAACGGAAGTGTGTGGGAACCTAGTTTTGTCGGAGGAGAACAACAATGTCAAGACAACAATTGTAATCTCTTCTTGATTTAATATATATATATGCAACTATCAATTGATTTCCTATAATGTGTCATCTCACATGTTTATGGCTTAATGATTCTTGAGTTGTTAAGTAGGTTGAATTACAATTTGTCTATTATCATGATTGTTGTTTGATGTTGTTTACTTGTTTTAGGTGTTCAAAGAAGGAAACAAAACATAGTTGGGGCAAGCAAGCAAGGCCATCACCAAAGGGGATAAGCATACTAAGATGTAGGCCCTACTAATTGGTTCTAACCTAAGGAAATCTTCCATAGAATGTCTTGTTTGTGGATAGAACCACTATCAGGCTAGAGGAATTGTTTGTGCCCACACTTAGAATTTTACTTCACCACAAACTTGGAGAAGGAGTGCTTGAATATTCTTTGCTTGGACTTGGGCATCCACCAAAAGGAGGTCTCCAACATCAAGGCATAGGTTGTGTGCTTCTTTTTTTATCTTATTAATATATACATCTAATATTCACTGTCCATAATTGTGTAAATTTTTATGATTTTAGATTAATACTCCTCGATTTATTAAGTAGTTTATGCTTGATATATGCCATATATGTTCTTGTATCTTGCATAGCTCTTTGATCTTCCTTGCAAGTAATCGAACGTGAAGGACAAGTAAGAAGCAAGGCCTAGAGTGAAAGATTCAAAGTCATCTTCAAAGGATCAAGTGATTAGAATAAAAACGAGGTGTGTTTCTCCTTCTCTTTGCATCTGTTAAACATACACTAGGAAAGTGTATGTTAGTTTGTTTAGTTTGTTGCTAGACCCACTCATTGGGCTAGAGGGATTGTCTCTGTTTGTTGAGGGGATTTGACTTCACAACAAAATGGCGACTCTGTTGGGGAAGCTATATCCTTTTCATCCTCCTTTCTCAGCTGATCGCTTGTTCATTTTGACTGACCATCATGTTCTTAGTTAGTTTGGGTCTATAGAGCTCTGCATAATCATTGGTTGCTATCTTAGAGTGCTCAGTATGGAAGTGTTTGTGATTTCTTTTTCTTTATTCCTTGCCCAGCGCACTTTTTGTTCTGATAGTTGCATGTCCAACACGCTTTCTATTAAAATAGTCACACTGATCCCCTGTTTAGGGATAGTTTTGCCATAAAAACCACGCTGATCCCTGAGATTGGAAAAAAAGCTAGGGTTTCTCTGTCAAACTCCAATGTGTCTGAGTCCCTGAAGTCTTGCTTTGTCTTGTACGTCTGGATTTAATGATGTTTTGATTGATTACCTCATTTTATTAGCAAATTCTTCCTTCTTTTAACTTTCAAGTGTTTGAGTGCAATTAGATTGATTTTAGGGTTTATAGATCATTTGATTGTCACTTTCTACTTGTGAGTGTCATTGAGTTTGTGGTTTGCTGATTGTTTTGGTCTGATCATCTAGTAAAATCATTTGAAACATTGCTTTGCATTAGTTTCAGTTTGTCTTGTGCAAAGTTGTTTTTAATTTGTACTAGGTCATTTGGCATTTGAAATCCATCTTTTTCATTTATCAAGCATAGATCACATTGTTTGGTTTACAAACTTAAATTAGTACATTTGCTTATTTGTTCTAAAGAAAAAGTGAAAGAAACATTCATTGAGTAATTTTGAATTTGGTGTTACTTTGATTGATGCATCATTTGCATTAGGAGCATTTTGAATCAAAATCTTCATTTTTGCTTTAGTTGAAGCTTAGTTTCATATGAGCATCTAAAAATCAAAGAGAACATCATATAGGTAGAGTGCTTCTTAGTAAAGTAAAATACATTTTTTCTTTCAATAGATTGCATGTGAATTAGTGAAACTGAATTTTAGTTTTTCTCTCGCATGTTACATTTGGGAAGTTAGTGGAGGCATGTTTTTTTGAAGCATTCTTTTGTTTGATCCATTAATTGATTGAACTATCTTCCCTTTCTAGTATAGAATTCATTGAAATGAAAGGTTTCTTTTTTCTCATATATTTTCATTCTAGGATTCATGTGACATTGTTTGAGCCCAAAATTGAAACATAATTCAAGAGCAACATTAAAATTTACTGAATTAACCTAAGGAGCATTTGGAACTTAACACAAACATTTAGAGGTCTAGGCTAGACACATGTTCTGACATCTATAAACGTAGCAGTTGTCGTTAACTACATGCATTGTATCCTGGTGATGAAATCTCATTCCAGTATAGAAGTATATCAGAGGTTATCCAGTACTCTTGGGTATATAGAAGGCACTCTAGTATGGAAAGTATATGGGAACTCTCTCATGAAACGATTATGCATTAGACAATGCTAACACAGACTTGTCCTCCCCGTACCATCGAATATATATTAGGAGACCCCACTAGGTTGCTATCCTTTAGCCACAAGTAACTGAGTCAGCTTCCTTGTAGAAGTGATACACCAAAAACAACATTCAGGGAGATCGGTCGTCATATGTTAAGTCCTTGGTTTCGGCTAAGGTGTATACAATGGTCCACAGATACTTGGTAAACCCTCTTTCCTAGTACACCCTTTTTTTATTTATTTCTTGTTTTTAAGTTCTAAAATTTAACTAGCAACGATAACATGACTTACCTATGAAGTTATCCTTGGCCTCATATTGCCTAAATAATAGTAAATTTTGATTGTAGGATCAAATAAACCACCCCTTATTTCTTTTTTAGAAAAGATCATCGTGGCTGAACCACCAGGTTCACCTTCATTCCCCTTCATCATTTGACACTCAAGGGTCATCATAGGGAGTTCATCCTGATATTTCATTGTCACTTGAATACCAAGGTCTTGAAATTATCCCAAGTATTCAACCCCTTGCTTCTTGTCCTCCACTTCACAACTCATCATCTCAGGAATCTGATCTACAAACTCCTGAGAGTCCACAAAGCTTTTTTTTTATTCTCTCTGAATCCACTTTTTGATCCATTGGTCATATCTACTAAACAAATTTATAGTCCATACAATAATCCTATTGTTCCTTTGGAGTTATCTCCACGATCATCTTGGATTCCCCCTCGCCAATATTTTCCACCCATGGCATCAAAAGGTGAGTTTCCAGCCTCTTCTCAAGGCCCTCCAGAAGTCTCAACCACTCATACTCTAGGTGTTGCCAATGATTATGAATATGACTTTCCACCTAAAGGTTATCCACATGTTGGAAGTGTTGTACCTCCACCACCACATGAAAGCATTGAACCTTTGTTTCCAGCTAGTTATACCTCTTTAGCTCAATTGGTTTCAGGTACTCCAAGTGTATCTTCACTTTATCCTAATCCCATTTTTTCATCGGGTGCCATGCCTAATTCTGGCCCATTTGTTTCAAACGTGGCCTCTCACATTCCTGTACCCACTGTAGTTTCTTCAGTTCCTATATAATCGACAGTTACGGTTGGGGCAATCAATGTCCCTATAAGTTCCTCAGGTCCTCCATTAAGTGGGCAATATGTGCCACCACCTATCCCACTGCATGGGGGACTATAGCCACCTCCTCCACATGTACCTCCTATTTCGGGTGGAGCTTATGTGAGTGGATCTCAAACTCACGCTACCAGAGCTAGTCAAAATTTTGGCAGTGTTCCTTACCCTAATGTATTATCATTTCCATCTGGATCAGGCCAAATCTCATATCAACAACCTCTTTTAGCACAAATACCCTACTAGCAACAATACCCTCCGTATGGTTCACAATAGCCTCAAAATCCACATTTTACTCAATAGGTAGGCCCCTAAATGTAGCCTAGTTGAAATCCTTAATTTGGGGCATCTGGTCAATTTCAAGCTGGAACTTATCAGTATCAACCTGGTGTTGAAAATGGCAACAAGAAATGCTAAAAAATAGAAGTGCTAAAAATAACACTGCTATAAATAGTAGTTTGGGTACCAGTGTTGGATTGAGCAACAGGGAATGAAAAATGGAAGTGCTAAAAATAGCATTCTATTTTTAGCAGTTCAGGATGGATTCCTATTTTTAGTCAGTCCCTGGACTAAAATAGGAAGTAAAATTCAAATTTTAGCTTAACAATTGTTTGAAAATAAATTAATTAATTCACCATGAGTTAATTAGTTGTGAAAAATCAAACATGAAGTCTATGTGGGGACATGCAACAATTTCTCTATTAATTGAGGAATTTATCCATCAGTTAAAGAGATAAGGATGAGTTGTAATTTGAGTTGTAATTATTTGGCTCAGTTAACTGAGTTAAGTCCAGTTAGATTGATTTAAACAGTTTTTTTAAATTAATGTGATTTCAATTAGTTAATGCTTGCATGCATGTAACTATTGTTCTTTAGATAACTGAATATTATCTCATAAATAACTCATGCATGCCAGTTCATACAAAGACCCAGTTGAGATCAGAGGAGGGACAATGTACTATCAATTAGATGGATTTTTCCTATAAAGGAAACACATCTATGCAGAAGGATTTATCTCCTTCAAGATTGCGAAGTTACTACTGGACCAAGTGAGCAGTGTGAGGTGGGAATTCACATGAGTGGAAGCACTGGACCCCAAGAAAAACTATGCAAGGAAATAGGAGGCTTGGAGGGAAGAGGAGAAGGTGTGTGAGAGGCCTTTGACTATCTATAAGCAGCAAAGGGATTATACTGAGAGCTGGTTGGCTTCCAAGCTAAGGCTTTGTGTAATTTTGTGACTATTTTCCACTTGTATGATAATACAGAGTTGGGGTTTTAGGCTGAGGATTTCCCCGGGTTATTTCTTCAGTGTTATGTGTGATTTATTTTCATTCTCAATCATATCTGTTCTTGTTTGATACTACTCATATGTGATTAAGCTTCCTCAAAGTGTTGTAGAAGTAGATCTTGTATTTTGTTTTAGTACATTGCATAATTTGTTGATCTATAGTGGGAATTTCTATATGGTATCAGAGCAAAGGTGATCAAGGCAAATAACAATATACAAGAAGGAGAAGTTCGAAGTTTGTGGTTCCTGAATGTAGAAACAGAGTTCTTATCATATCTCAATTTCACCTATGGCATTCAGTGGTTTAAGACTCGAGTATGCCCTTGATGGTAGCTTGAATTATATAGCCTGGAAGGATCACATGGAGGCAGTATTAGAGGATAACAATCTAAAGGACTTCATTGATCAAGAAGTCCCCAAGCCAACTGATGCTACTCAACTGGCGGAATGGAAGATATGTGTGGCTAGAGCAAGGAGAATCCTCCTGGAGGGAGTTCGATACCACATTATCTCGAGCCTCCGTGGGAAGGAGACTCTATTTTCAATGTGGAAAAAATTGAAAGATCTATATCAGAATAAGTGATCAGAGGAAGTTGGCACTGCAAGAAAAACTTTGGAAGATCAAGTGTGAAAAGGGTGACACAATCTCTACATATCTGAACAAGCTCACCACATGTAGGGATGAGCTTGGAAGTGTAGGGATCATGACAACTGATCATGACATGGTGAGTCTTGTACTCCTTAGTCTTCCTAAGAGCTGGCATAGCTACCAGGACTTGATTAATGGAAGAGAGAAACTTCCAGACTGGGAACGACTTTGGTCGGATCTGATGCAAGAGGAGATAAGAACAAGCCCCAGAGATGGTTCTTCATCCATGGAGGATGAAGAAAACTGCACCTTAGCGAGTAAGGCAATGAAGGGGAAGGAGAAGGATTCTCTTTCCCAATCTAGTTCTTCCCAAGGTGGGAAGAAGTTTAACAAATCGAAAGTGCGATGCTTTCATTGTCATGAGGTGGGCCATTTTGCCACAAATTGTCCACTGAGGAAATCCAAGAAGGGATCCATGGAAGGATCAGAAGGTGAGGCATTGGCCTCACAGTTCAAGTTGGATTTCACACTATTTGCATGCATGGTTTCATCCATGGTGGGAAGCAGTTGGTTTCTTGACAGTGGATCTTCTTTCCACATGACCAACGACAAGATTTTGTTCAGTACGTTGGAGGAGAAAGATCTCCAAATACTCATAGTGATGGGTAATGATGAAAAGTATAGTGTCTCAGGTGTTGGTACGATTGTTTTTTAGAGGGAGCATGGAGCTCGCATTACCTTGACTGATGTCAAGTATGTACTAGGGCTGAAGAAAAACTTGGTATCAATCATGATGCTGGAAGACAGAGGCTATGATGTAGTCTTCAATAAGGGAAAGGTTTTCCTTAGACACATCATCACTAGACAGGTGAAGCAAATCGGTTCATGGGTCAAGAACTTGTATGCTCTTGAGGTTCAAGATGCATGCAAAGCCTTGAGGAGCAAGGAAACTGATGGAGACTTGGTGGTTGAGAGGGAGAGTAAATTAACTCTCAATATGCAGTGCCAGAAGAAGTCTCAGACGATTGTGGAGGAGCCATGATTGGTGAAGCAACTTCAGGAGGTTGTGGAGCAGCCACAACTAGAGAAGTTGAGAGGAGATTGAGTAGAGACATCTAATCATTCAGAGACCTCAAGTAGGGGGAAATTTTGAGCCAGATGGGTAGAGGGATCACATGCATCCATACCTCCAAGTAGGAGGTGGGGAGATGTGGAGTGATAATCCCAAGAAGGCTAGAATAGGGGCAGGATCCTTGAGGTACCTAACCTCTTTGATTCGACTTTGCTACAGGAGCCCCAAAGAGGAGTAGTAGGACTGACTGATTGGGTAGAGACAGATGTAGATGGAGCAGCAGAGAGAGCTACAGTACAAGAGTCCCAGGACTGTGTAGAGCTAGCAGGTTGCAACAATGCGAGAGGCACAGGAGTGTTGCACCAGTGCAGGATGGCATAGAGAGGTGTGCAACAGTGCAAAATGCATGGAGTGTTGCAGCAGCTCAAAGGTTAGAGAGGGAGCACTTGTCAATAGCAGGTATAGCTTCAGCATCAGAGTATTTTCTAGCCCAACAGAGAGGTCATTGGGGAGTTTTTTTTGTTTCTAGAGTTGCTGGAGCAACCACACTTGGTAGAAGTGTTGCATGCAGAAAATTCCAAAGGTACGGGATCAGGTTCGAGTTTAATGCCTTTCTTGTTGAAAGGGAGTGTTGAAAATGGCAACAATAAATGCTAAGAAATATAAGTGCTAAAAATAGCACTGCTATAAATAGCAGTTTGGGTACCAGTGCTGGATTGAGCAACAAGGAATGAAAAATGAAAGTGCTAAAAATAACATTCTATTTTTAGCAGTTCAGGATGGATTCCTATTTTTATTCAATCCCTAGACTAAAATAGGAAGTAAAATTCAAATTTGAACTTAACAACTATTTGAAAATAAATTAATTAATTCACCATGAGTTAATTAGTTGTGAAAAATCAAATATGAAGTCTATGTGGGGACATGCAACAATTCTCTATTAATTGAGGAATTTATCCATCAGTTAAAGAGATAAGGATGTGTTGTAATTTGAGTTGTAATTAGTTGGCTCAGTTAACTGAGTCAAGTCTAGTTAGATTGATTTAAACAGTTTGTTTAA
>APFE031411688.1:60819-78088 GCA_000404065.3 Pinus taeda
ATTTGAGTTGTAATTAGTTGGCTCAGTTAACTGAGTCAAGTCTAGTTAGATTGATTTAAACAGTTTGTTTAAATTAATGTGAGTTCAGTTAGTTAATGCTTGCATGCATGTAACTGTTGTTCTTTAGATAACTGAATATTCTCTCATAAATAACTCATGCATGTCAGTTCAGATAGAGACCTAGTTGAGATCAGAGGAGGGACAATGTACTATCAATTAGATGGATTTTTCCTATAAAGGAAACTCATCTATGTAGAAGGATTTGTCTCCTTTAGGATTTCGAAGTTACTACTGGGCTAAGTGAGCAGTGTGAGGTGGGAATTCACATGTGTGGAAGCACTGGACCCCAAGAAAAATTGCACAAGGAAATAGGAGGCTTGGAGGGTAGAGGAGAAGGTGTGTGAGAGGCCTTTCACTGTCTATGAGCAGCAAAGGGATTATACTGAGGGTTGGTTGGCTTCCAAGCTAAGGCTTTGTGTAATTCCGTGACTATTTTCCACTTGTATGATAATACAGAGTTGGGGTTTTAGGCTGAGGCTTTCCTCGCGTTATTTCTTATGTGTTATGTGCAATTGCTTCTCATTCTCAGTTATATATGTTATTGTTTGATACTGCTTATATGTGATTAAGATTCCGCAAAGTGTTGTAGAAGTAGATCTTGTATTGTGTTTTAGTATATTGCATAATCTATTGACCTATAGTGGGAATTTCTACACCTGGAACTTAGCAAATTCCACAAGGAACTTTCCAACAATAACAACCTTATGTACAACAATGACCTTATGTGCAACAAGGGATTTATCAACAACCATTGCAACAGTAAGGATAACCTTTAGAGTAGCAAAACCAACCCTTGTATCAACAAGGCCAACCATTATAGCCACAAGGTCAACCACTGCAGCAGCAGGGCCAACAATTTTATCACCAAGGTCAACAATTGCAATAAAAACCTTATAATCTATATGCTTCACAAGCTATTTATCCACCTTATGGTTTTCAACGGCCCATGACGGGTTAGTATCAACCTTACCCTGGTCAAAACCCACCTTTGTGCGGGAAGAATCCACCTTTCTATGGTCATAATACCCCTCAGTGGGGGCAATATCAAACTCCTTATGGTCAAAATCCACCACTTCATGGGTAGAACCCATACCAACAAGGATGGAATCCACAAGATGGGCCTTATCAAAGGCCTCCCATGCCTTTCAATCCAAAATTGTCATTTCCAGCAATGCTGGAACTACCAGATGTGTCAATACTCACTAATGATCCAATACTTCATTCACCATATTGGCCTCTGGTTCCTACTAAGATTCCTGGTGATTTTCTGAAATTAGAAGGTAAGTCTAGAGAAGACCCCCAGGCCCACATTATGACTTACCATTTATGGTGTTCATCCAATTCTTGGGTTGAATACTTTGTTCATCTATGTCTTTTGCAGCGAACCCTATTAGGTGCTATTGCGAAATGGTAAATTGAGTTACCTCGAGTTTCCTATCAAGACTTCAATTCTTTGGCAATGGCCTTCCTTACTCACTTCCAGTTACCAGTTCAATATGAGACTGGTACCCATCTGCTTACGTCTTTGAAACAAAATACTGATAGCCACATCTTTGATCATATCCATGAGTGGAGACATCAACGTTTAATTATCAAGTTTGATATACCTGATGCGTTGTTAACTGGATGTTTTACCAAATCATTCATCAACAAAATTTCCAAGGACATAGCTATGGGGGTTTCTGTAACTGAAGATCAAGCCATTTCCCATGCCCAATATTTAGATTTGGTTTATTCCCAATCTGGCACGTTATATGATCTCTTTCCTGATGCTCCAAGACCATCTACAGGTCCAATATCTTCTAAGCCTCTAGACATACCACTTGTCGATGGTATTATTATATCAATGAATCAAACTTTTGGTAAATCTTCTTCAAAGAAAAAATCCATTTCAACTACTGCATCCAATCCTCCTTCAGATCCCTCTCCAAATCCTGGTAAAGCCTATGAGGTTAATGTTGTTCACTCTACCATGGCAGAAAAAGCCTCAAAAGGTAAGAAGAAGGGTAAAGGAAAGGCAAAATATGATACCCCAAAACAATATCCTCTAAAATAATCTGTTGATGATGCATCTAAATGTAAGCCCAAATATCCTTGCCTCATTTGTGAGGAATATCACTATACCAAGGATTGTCCCCATCATGTGGAATTTAGTTGCTTGTTGAAAGGAACTCAAGGGACACCATATATACTGAAAGAACCTTTTCCATCACAACAAACCCAATTGGTAGAACAACTGCCATCTTCTATATATTAAGGTTCTCAGTTTTATATGAGTGGACTAGTACCTATTTATATCACCACTTGATCAAAAGACTATCTGATTCCTCCAAAACAGACTGTGGATAAAGAAGTTATTGTTACACCTTTTACTTCTACTCCACCTTGTTTTGGTCCTCTTCATATTGAGATACCTAGTAATGACTTTGTTGTCCAACCATCTCCCAAGGGTGTCCTTCTAAAATCATCTTATAACTGAATATGTGAGCTGTCCAACATTACAATATTATTGAATATTAAGATCAACCACCTTCAGCGATGTCTTACTTGGAAGTTCTCCAGAGTTGTCCATCACAGTGGAAAGAATTACTATCCGCTACAGGAGGAATTGACCCTACGAATTCAAGTTTGATTACTTTTGACCTGGAAAATCATGTTCCACGTCTTCCCCATCAACTTGCTTTCTTAATCCAAGTCATTATAAAAGGGAAGATGTTTCATTGGATTGTGACTGATGAGGGTGCTTCCACCTACATCATGTCTATTTCATGGTGGAAAGCTATAGGCTCTCTGCCTCTCAACTAGTCTCCTAAAACCTTAGAAGCCTTTGATGGTAGAGGACCTTATCCTTACAATATTCTCACGAGCTTGCCCATCACCTTGGAAGGGAAAACTCTTGAATTAGAAGTAGAAGTCTTTGATGAAAAGTTGAATTATAACCTTCTACTTGGGTGAAGTTAGACTCATGTTATGTTTTGTGTGGTTTCTTCTTTGTTCCATGTGCTATATTTTCCTTATGAGGGGAAAATAGTCACCATTGATCAATTAGCATTTTTCTCTTCAGGTTCTTCGAATGGAAACGTTCCATATGTGAGAAATATTGACATCCCTTGTGAGAGCATTGGGGTGGGTCTTTTCAAAGACTCTTCTTTTATGGGAAAATTTTCCCTCCCACCTCCAAATGAATCTTTTGTCAACATGATCTCCACTTCTAACAATCCTTGGATCATTCCTTCCCCCAATTAGGTTGATTCTTTTGCAAATGTCATGCCACTCAGCATAGCAGAACAAGCCTATCAAGCTATTGTTTTGGCTTCGGCGGTCACTTTTGAAAGTCATGCTACTCTTATTATGCATATAATGCGTATTCATAGTCCCCTTGGCTTGGTTCTTTGGATTCTTTGGATACCTTGAACAAAACATTTCCTACTGACGAGAGTATCACCGAGGTTATGTCTCTTGAGGAAACTCCTTGGAATTATGCTCAACATTGTTCCTCATTTCTCTTGAGTCTTAGAGAGATTTCATTGTGTTTAGATACCTTTTTTTCCCATACACTCACCCATCCACTTCAAACACCCATTTTGGTGCATGAGATTTTGTCTAAGGGAAACATAGGGAACATTACTGCTACCACGCCTATCGACATTTTTGTTAAACAAGGAATTGTCAAGAACATCCATGTTGGGGTTTCTTGTTCTCCAGATGAGATCAATATTTACATTGCCCTCTTTGAGTAATTCCACGATGTCTTTTCCTGGTCATATGAAGAAATTCCTAGCATAGATCCGAGTATAGTTGTGCACAAAATTCCTACCTATCCAAATGCAAAGCCTGTTCGTCAGCGACTTTGTCTAGTGCACCCTAGAAAGGTAGTTGCTATAAAGGGATAGGTTGAAAAGATTCTAAAGGATGGTTTCATTTACCCCATCCCATTGACAGTTTGGGTTTCGAACATTGTCCCTGTGACTAAGAAAGAAGGGACTATTCAGGTTCATGTTGATTATAGTGATATCAATCGGGCATGTCTGAATGATAATTATCCAACTCCTTTTATAGATCAAATCATTGATGAGTGTGTTGAGAGTGATATTTTTTCTTTTATGGATGGATTTTATGGCTGCAACCAGATTAATATTCTTCCCTCCAATCAACATAAAACTAATTTTATCTGTCCATGGGGAACCTTTTCCTATAAAAAACTCCTTTTTGGTCTGAAAAATGTTGGCGCTACCTTCCAATAAGTGATGTCTTATGCTTTTCATGACATCAAACACATCATTCAACCATATCTTGAAGAATTACCGACCCATTATGCTAAGCATCATGATCATCCTGACCACCTACGAGCGATTTTTATTCACTCTAGACACTACAATATTTGTTTAAATCCACATAAGTGTGTCTTTTGCGTTGAATCTGGTCATCTGCTAGGGTTTTTGGTATCTAAGGAAGGCATCCAGATTGAACCCCTCAAAGTTGAGGCCATTTTAAATTTACCCCCTCCATCATCTTTACATCAATTATAAAGCTTGCAAGGAAAAGCTAATTTCCTTCATCGTTTTGTACCCAATTACGCTGAACTTTCCAAGGGATTTACTCGTTTGCTGAAAAAGGGGATCCCATTTATTTGGGATGAAATCACTCAAAAATCATTCAATGCATTAAAGAACACCCTCATTAGTGCTCCTTTGGTGCATCCCCCCAACTATCACCGTGATTAATTCTGGTACTTGGCCGTAGCTGAAAGTAATATTTCCATGGTACTGGTGCAAGACAATGATGATGGAAAAAAACACAATCTACTACTTAAGCCAAAAACTTATTGATATCGAAACTTGATATGCCCATGTGGAGAAACTTTCTCTAGCAGCTATTCACATTGTTCAATTCTTTCGACACTATATTCTCTTGAGGAAAACTATTATGATTTCCAATTGTAACCCCATGACCTACATCCTGACTCATCAGTTGTTGGGGGAGGAATTTTCTAAGTGGATTGTTATCCTTCAAGAGATTGATTTGGAGTCTACTGTAGCCAAATCAAAGAAATCATTGGTTTTCGCTGAGTTAATTTGTGACCTTCCCTCTGCAACCACATCTATGGCTTTTGACTAGATCATTCCTGACGAGATTCTCTTTCTCATCAGCACTTTCAACCCATGGTACGGGGATATTATTGTCTATCTCCAGACCCAAAATTTTCGATAAGAGTTGTCCAATTCTTAACGTTTTCATATTCAGCATCAGTCCCGACCATATCGAATCATTGGTGATACTTTGTACCATGTTGGTGTCGATTCTATCTTTCGTAGATGTTTAACACTCGAAGAAGCTGAGAGAGCCCTCAATGACTGCCACTCTAGGGCTTGTAGTGGTCACATGTCAAGGTATGCCACTGCTCAGAAAATCCTTCGTGGTGGTTATTTCTTTCCTTCAATTTGTAAAGATTTCATTTTAGTAGTCCAAAAATGTTATGTTGCCATATTTACAACCGTAAACAGTGCACCCCACCTACACCCCTACACCCAGTTGTTACCATCTTTCCCTTTGCTAAATGGGGTATTGATTTCATGACACGTAACCCTCACTCGAGCGGGGGGCATGGTTATGTCATCATCACTGTTGAATATTTCACTAAATGGGTCCAGGTGATGCCCACACATGATGTTGATGGTAAAATTGCTACTCAATTTATTTTCAACCATGTCATAGCTCAATTTGGTGTCCCTAAAGCCATCGTTACTGATCATGGATATCATTTCCAAAATTACATGATGGCAGAGAAAACTGCTCAGTTGGGTTTTCATCACGACAACTCAACTCCTTATTATCCATAGGCCAATGGCTAGGTTGAGGCAGTCAACAAAGTCTTGGTTACTATGCTTCAATGCACCATTGGAATGCATAAATAAAATTGGAATGTTATGCTATTTTCAGCTCTTTGGGCTTACCGAACCGTAGCTAATACTGCCACTCGATTCACACCCTTTCAACTAGTGTATGGTCTGGAGGAAACTCTTCCAATTGAGTGTGAAATTCCTTCATTGTAACTAGTTGTTGAATTACTTCCTGATATCTCACCTTAATAGGAACGTTTACTTTATCTCAAAAGGCTCGATGAAACTCACCGCTTTGCATTGTTAGTAATTGAAGCCTAGAAGAAACGAGTTAAGGCTCAATATGATAGAACTATTTCTCCCCGCATTTTTACTAAGGGTGATTTGGACTTGATTTATGATCAAGCCAATGGCAAATTGGTAGCTGGGAAATTCAAACCAATGTGGCATGGGCCTTACATTGTTAAATGAGTTTTAAAAAAAAGTTGCCTATGAGTTAGTAGACTATGAAGGATATTCTTTGGCTTAGCCTCGAAATGGGCTTGACATAAATTAGTATTATCTGTGATTATCCATGTAAATACTTATGTACATTTGTGTGTTTTCATTAGTGTGCATTTTGGTTTTGGTGTGTTAGTTTACTTTTGCAAACATTTTCTTCTTCTTACCTCGTGCTCTACTTGGTTTCCATATGTTTTCCAACCATTACGTTGGTTTTACTAATCGTGCTTGTCATAGTACACATAATCTATCTTCTGTTGCATGGGCAATCTATGACCCTAATGGTGAGTTAGTGAATTTACAAGGTATATGTTTAGGTCGTATGACTAATAACATTGTCGAATATAGTGCGGTCATCGAGATTTTTTCAGAAGTTATTTCTCTTGGCATGATAATTTGATTTTATTACTTATCATCACATTTTGAGACACATGAACACATTAACAGATGCATTGGCTAACTATGTGTTAGATAGACATTTGTGAAACTTGTAAATCATAAAGCATCACATATCAGACATGGTAAATAGAAAAACATGTATGTATATATATATATATATATCGAGTGTTTTCAAAAGAGTTTTCTACATCAAAATAACAAAATTTATGTTTCGAGACACACGGTTTTATAAGCCTACAATAGTGCAAAAAGTAAACTAGAGTTGGCTATTCGCCTACATGGTGCTCATGATAGCACGAGACAACCCTAATGAATCAACCCAACAGCCAATGCATTTTGGTGGAAACTCCTACGGTGTGCCTCTAGTAGCGTAATGGAACCTTATCGATCGAGGCATACTCTGGAATCCCCTTGGCCAAAACTTCCAAGTTATGCTCTACCTCAACGATAGGATCTGCTCCCTCCTCATAAGGAGGAGCCTTCTGAATCTGGCATGCCACTTGCCTGGCTATTGGAGAAACCCTAGAGGTATCTCTGGTCCCACATCTTGACAACATCATAAGTCAAATCTCAGTAAACATATATAAAAAAAAAATAGAAAAACTTCAAGAAACTTTAAAATAAGTTTTTACCTAAATTGGTCCACTGTGCTCATGGAGGAAGTGGAATATCTGGATCTCCTTGGAAATTCTTGCCTGCATACACCCAATCATCGACCATGATTAGCTACCGATGGAACCATCCAATAAATGCCAGAGGGAATAACATATGTTGGCCACCTCCATGTCGAGGCATCAACTCTCCCCATATGAGTAATCGTGGATCTCTGTGCGCTGGTGGATCCACTTCCAACCACTAACAACAGAATAATGGCACAAGTTCTAGGATGAATGTCACCAAAATAGATCTGAAACCAAATTGTTTCAGATTCCCTTACTTACACTTGGTAAGTTGGTACTTCATGCATACCAAAAAACCATCACATTGTTTGAAAACTATGGGATTCAAACACTCAATTGCATACTAGAAATGAGACTTTGTTTACTCATGCAACATTTGTGCCCCAACTACTTAGGCCATGGTATGCAAGACTATTCATAGTTGGAGGTTGGTAATGGTCTTTATGTTAGTTTTCCCACTGTGGGTCTTCTTGGCCCGTAACAATGCCTCAAAATGAGCATATTCATGCTCTCTCCTCCAGTACGTGATCCAGAAAACTGCACCATTGTCGCTTTCTAGACAACCCAGTGATGAAATAAATGTCGTCGACCTCTATTTCGAACTCTTGATCCTCGAACATGAATAGGTGGAGATATACATCCCATCAATTAATCAGGTGTTGCAATAACTCAGGCTATGATATGATCCCATGAATCATGAAGAACTTAAGAAATCCACATGTTCGTAGGGCATCACTACAATATTGATCCTGGATAACCTAATGGTCTTTAGCTTCATGACCCCTTTCTTTCCATTCAATCACCATTTTGGACTAGTTATCTTGTGGAAAATCAATAAACCAAAATTTCATGAGCATCCATAGAGAAAAAATCCAAGATAAACTATTTTACATGGAGGATTTCGCTTTAAAATGTTACCTTGATACCAACGCATCTGTCTATTATTTTCTCACGCTTCCAACGTGAGGGCCTAATTGACCTTAGGGTGAGCAACGCAAGTTCAATGGGTGAAAACTGCGCTAGTCAACCATGATATGAATTTTTTGCAAGTACCCCTTGTAGCCTATCCTATGGATTAAAATGCATGAAATGACTAACAAAATGAAGGGAAGGGACAAATCTCTTACCTTCAACAAGCAGCTTGGTGAATGGTGTCCTAGATTGATTGTGCTATTTGCCTGAAAATTGACGTAAAATGAGGTAAAAATGCTCTTGCAGTTTCAAATTGGTAAAATGGTTAAAATGACTTAATTTTTTCCCTATTTATAAGTTTTAAATAATATTTTTACCAAATTAGGGCATATTTCACTCATTTTTTAATATTTTTCCTTGAAATCGGTAATGTGTGTTTCCTTGTGCAACAACAGGTTATATATTCTTCGTGATGGTGATTCATCTTAACTGATTCAATGAGTTTTATTTTATCGCTTTTTCAGACTCATTAAAAAAAAAACAAAAAAATGACCTCCTAGAGTCATCTTTAAGCTCTTTTCTGACTCTCAAAAAATGAAAAGATTCTAGACTACTTGTCATTTCAAACTTGTTAAAGTAAATGAAATGACATCTACTCAGTATAAGTTTAATCCTTTTCTGGACTAAGATAGACTATGGTATGAAAAATGAATACCTTAGTCGAACATGGATAAGATGTTCTCTTGGATATTGTTTTCTACCTTTTTGGATTCAAGAGATGATTTTCAAAAAGGGAACTTTGGAGTTTTCTTTTTTCAAACTCTCTAAACATGAAAAAGATGTCAAGTTTCACCTCCATCGGACTCGTAAAACATAAACGATGTAGGACTTTTCACCATGACGATACTGAGTTTCTCCTTCCTAGGGCTCGTAAAACTTACTAGGATGGATTCATCCGAAGGGTGAACTTGTATGGAAAGAATATGCTATCCCGTTCAAGCTTGCGATAAAAAATATATGGGGTACTTTCCATAAATGGTGGGGGAAAAGGTGAAAGAAGTCATCTCTTGTATTCTGTAGAGGCAACATGTCACTCTTGAACATGACAATCATATGTTCCTTGTGTCAGGTTTGGGACATCGTCACTTAGTCACTTACCTTCCTAGGTTTGGGGAATCCATTTTGCCTCTCATTTGATTATATCACTTCATCATCATGAACTCTGATTGTATGTTGAGTTAAAAACTACCAAACTCTGGAGTCGTGTCACCGATATGTTCAAGAGAAGTCCTATCTGCAGTTATTTACTGCCTATACACTGTTTGACTTTCTGCAACAATACTGGATCACACTTATTTACTCTACTACGTCCTTTTGTTTCATGTCAATGGTGTGGGATTCATTATGTCCCTCCTTCGACGGATCACTTCTTGTCGACTTCAACTCATTGTCTAGGAAGATGATCTAGAAACTCCCTTCCAATACCTTAGAGCTTGCATGCCTCAATGTCAAGTTCTTCATGTTCGACGATAGGTTTACATCATTGACCTTCGATCAGATGATCCCACTAGTGTTCAACTTTAGCTTCATTATTCACATTCATGGATTGTACTGATTGTACCTTGAGAGCCATTGCCATTATTTTTGGCTTCTCTCGTGCATGTTAATAGTTTACATCATTGATCAATAATTATGTGGTTTTCTATCATGTTTGACTTTGAAACATCTATTCACATGTTAGAATTTGTAGATTGGTCGAGTCAAGACGAAGAAAAAGACCTTGGATTTTGTCTGATAAAGTCCGGGTTATGTGGAGTTATGAATTATTCATGATTTTACACATGTTCCTCTCGATGGATGGCTGCGACCATACCATGGGTCCATATTCATGATCCTTTTTATTCAGATGCTTGTGACCATACCGAGGAGATTTACACATGATTCCTCCTATTTGGATGGCTATGTCCATACCACAGATTCATGTATTATTATATGCCTATTCATATATCATTAGGCATGATCATCAGAGGTGTCATATATGTATATGTATATGCTTGATTTGCAGGTCTCCTGATGGTGTTGTTCTCATCCTTGCACTGACTTGTAAAGCATCTCAACCATCACTCCCTTTTGTGCCTTCATTATTTAGGGAGAATTTGTTACACGTTATTTTGTCATACCTCTTGTTCACTTCCTATTCCATATCCCGAAGTTCCAAAACATTGACCTCTTTGTAGCATATCCATCATGGTACATAGAGCAAAACCTCTCTGAAGAATCAAATGAAAACTTCCCTGAATCCATTCTGAAGAAGGTTGACTAAAAACCCAAGTTTCAGCATTAGCGCGTTTTGCTCCACTGCTTGCCCGTGCTGATGCCAGGTTGCACAGTTATACATTAGCGCTTTTGGAAGGTTTTTCCAAACTGGAGGAGAAGCTTCGTGCATTATGTTGGCTAGTTGAATTGTTTATTAATTAAACAATCAAGTACCACATTAATTGTCAACCTGGGAAAGTATTTTTATTCCAAAGGCTACCGCGTACTGTATGTACTTAATTCTAAAAGCATTAAGAGCTGTGGTATACGTAATTCTTACGCTAAGTTATCACAGTACTGATAAAATAAAAGTAATTAATTAAGATTACAAATCTGGAAAGCAAAGGGATGGATGCTCTGTTGGCAGAGGATGAGGACCCTATCCTCCAGGTGAGGAAGTTCAGCACCTGCCCCTGAAATCAGATTGCTAATACACACTGCACTCGAATTCACCGGTGAAATACACTTGCATGACTTCAAGCAATTAATAAAACAGAGTGCTAGCAAAACATAATTACAAGAGGTAATTCTACATAATCCAAACAGAGTATCAGCAGAAAGAAACTATCACACACTTACACACTTGACAGAAAAGTAAATGGGTGAATCTTGTGAGGAAGGTGGGCCCAGTCCCTCTCACAAGATTCCCCAGAACACAAAGGCTAGCTTAAGTGCTCAGAATGATCTTTTATTCATCTGCCAAAAGATTCAAATACAATAAAGTTTAGACTTGCTGATGTCTCTCAAAATTTCACTTACAAACCATCCTCCCCTGTCTAATGTAGATGTCTCCTCTTTATAGAGGAGACATCTATTACAATAGATTGTTACAGTTCATTCGGTTAACCCGTTCTATTTAAAAATAAGAATTACAAAATGTTGTTACAACAGTATAATAATATATTCTTTCTTAGGTTCTGGCTGTTACACAGCTGGTAACCAACTTCAACCGTCTTCTTGGGGTTCTCACATTCCTTTGCCGTTTCCCCATGCTGTTCCGGTTTTAAGTCATGGTAACTGTGTTCTACCCACTTTAGACAACTGCTTGATCATGCCACGTCAGCGTTCTTCAGATAGTTGCCGTTTTTTATTCCCAACTGTTGCAAAATAGCCCGCTTTAGATGGTTGTTGTTGCTGACTGTAGCAACTGCGTAGTTGCTGCTTCTGGTGTTGCAGCAACTGCGTAGTTGTTGTTTCTGGTGTTGCAGCAACTGCGTAGTTGCTGTTTCTGGTGTTATAGCAACTATAAGTTATAATTCCTGTGGGCTTAAGGCAATTACTTGGCAACTTAGTCAGCTTTTCGAAAGATAAATATAAAGATACTCACGAATATGCAATGAACAATTAAATATATAGATATGCGGAAAGTTACTTCGTACCTTAGGGTGATTAAGTCATTGTGTAATCAAAGCTTATAACTTATGACTGAAAAGGATAGTATTATGGCAAAAATATAAGATCAAAATTAGTCAATTCTGAGTCCTAACACATTAGAACCTTCAAGAACAATGAGCTAGATATTGGTTGTTGTTGATATGGTCGAGCCCTCCCATTTGGACCTCTTGATCTTATCATCATGGGATTTCTCTTTGAGATGTAGACCTTCATCCCTCTTTTGTGGATCCCTAACTCCCTCTCCCTTCTTATAAATCCACTCCCTTCCATCCCCAAATGGCTAGTCATTGATTGTTGAATCCCTATGCTGAGATTATGCTTACATGCTACCCATTCTAGCTTGGAGAAGGAGTGCTTGAAGAGTTTTTGCTTGGACTTGGACATCCACCAAAAGGAGGTCTCCAACATCAAGGCATAGGTTGTATGCTTCCTTTTTTATCTTGTTAATATATACATATGATGTTCACTTTCCATAATTGTGAAATTTTTTATGCTTTTAGCTTAATACTCCTTGATCTATTAAGTAGTTTATGTTTAATATATGTCATATATGCTCTTATATCTTTCATATCTCTTTGGTCTTTCTTGTAGGTACTCGGACTGAAGGAAAAGTAAGGAGCGAGGCCTGGAGTGAAAGATTCAAAGTCATATTCAAAGGATTGAGTGATTAGCATCATAACGAGGTAGGTTCCTCCTTCTCTTTGCATCTGTTAAACATAAACTGAGAAAGTGTATGTTAGTTTGTTTAGTTTGTTACTAGATCCAGTCATTGGGATAGAGGAATCACCTCTGTCTGTAGAGGGGATTTTCCTTCATGACACTTTTTTGTCACCTCTTCTTCTTCTACTTGTAACAATGAATGGTGATGTGCCTCTTACTGCACCACGTGATCAAATAGGGGGGCTGGTGTTGGAGATTTTTTTTAATAAGAATGCTAATGCAATTCAATTTTTTGTCCTTGAAATGAAAGATGCATAATGCAATTATTTGTTTTTGCATAAATTAAAAATAAATGAATCAACTAGGGAAGAAAACAATGCATACTTTGATACCTCCTCGACAACGATGCCAAAATGTGATGAGCCTTAGTATTGCAACAAGAATGCTGCAACTCCCAAGAATACCAACTTAAATTATCAACCTAGGGTTTATACAAGCTTAAGAGGTGTCTGAACTATATGTGCAACATACAATGTGTCCTTTCATTGATATAATATAATGGAGTGAATGTCATGAAATCAAATCCTAAACTATTTGCAAAAATGGAATTGTTACTGTATTAGTAAGAAATGGAAATGCTACTTGCTCAACCTGTAAATGCTAACTAATCAATCCATGCAAGGAAAAAGGTTAATCTACTTGCAAAAAGAAAGCTATTTTATCTTGCATAATTCATCAAACTACCAATCAGAATTGCATGTACCATCTTCCTCGTTCACTCTTGCTTGTAAATCAGTAACTTAATTGCATCATACTTGTGATAAAGAATTTGTCTACTCTTTTTTTGCAGTGAAGAAAAGGAAGGGTTGGAGTGGCTTAGGAGATTCCCCTGATCATAGTTATATCGGTGGGTCATCATTCATCTATAATAAGTCATAGTTGCAATGGGGATCAAAACTGATCAAGGGAAGTGGTGTTACATGTTTGCTATAGGAGTGGACATATTTGCTTTAGAAGAAGACAAAATTGCTACATGAGAAGATAACTCACCAAACGATGAAGGAAATAAAATGAAAATGGGGTGGGAAAAAAATTGTATTGAGTAGGATATTGTGTCTCCATTCCAAGTGTAATCACTCCAAAATACCCTTGTTCACATGTGCTAAAAAATAGCAGAAGATTACTAGTCTAAAATCTGGAAATTCGAGAACTAGTGAGCTAGTTAACCTATCAAATTTCTAACCTAATCAAGTGAAAATGAAATGGGGTAATTTTTTTAATTAACTTGAATTTTTTTGTGATTGAATGCAAATGGAATAAACTAAAATGAATCTCATTAGCATTTCCTAAAAAATAGCAGAAAATTACTACTATCTGCTACAAGGGACTTCCATAAATTTTAGATTTGTGAATAAGTAAACTAATCCAAGTATCTCCATGATGTCTATGAACTTCAAAAGTTGTTCCAAGGATGAAATAATGCTTGCGACTCTATAAATAACTTGAAAAAGAACTCACTTTAACCATTTAACCCAATCCTATAGCAAAAAATCATCAATACTAAATGCAGAAATAGGAGAAACAAGAACAAGAGATGCAAGTGAATAAGAAGTGAAAAGAAGAAAACTAAATTATACAAAAGAGATTTGAGGCTTCTGAGATGGCCAAGCCCAAGGATACTCAGAGTCCTATGAAGGAGAACAATCTTTAGAATCTAAAAATTGCATCAAACTTCATTATTTGAATCAATCCAAGTGCATCCCTACTAGAAACGAAAGTGGAGCTACAAATATTCAAGTTTTCTCCACAAGAAGACTAAGAAATACATGCCCCTAGAGGAAAATTCGAACTGGTACTTATACAAAATGATGAAGAAGCATTCTCTTTGAAAGGAGGAAGTTTTCCCCTCCAATATCCCTCAAATAGTGCATCTGGTTCCCAACACTAGGAATCTGCATTAAACGACAGGGAACACATTCCTATATTTTTTTCAATCATTGGAGCTCCAAAATTTGTGCAATAATTTCATAATATCCGGTTGATTTATTATCCAATCTCGATCCTCCTATAGTAGGGAGAAATTCCCTAGATTATCTCCTCCAAATCTTCATAATCTGGCCAATATTCTCACAACATTCTACAAAAATAAATAATATTAGGTACAAATATGAAATTATCTTTAAAGCTTCCTAATGAACATATTAAAGCTAAAAAAACACTATTAAGTGTATAAGGAGATGTTTAATATAACCTTCATGTGACTAAGAAAGGTTAGATGGACCTTAATTTGTGTCTAATTTAGAAGTCCATCATCTATCTTATGTGGGACCCTTGGAGACATCTTTAAGTACAAATCCTTTCTCAAAACCTCTAATCATATCACCTCAACTAGAGATAATTTCTTTTTCCTCGTGAGTC
The DNA here is from genome assembly GCA_000404065.3 of Pinus taeda. NCBI lineage: Eukaryota > Viridiplantae > Streptophyta > Pinopsida > Pinales > Pinaceae > Pinus > Pinus taeda. The sequence continues at coordinate 76,001 of APFE031411688.1, forward strand.
GCTAATGGTTGTGGCCAAAACCCCTCACATACTTTTAAAAAATCTATGGGGACCTTCCATTAAATTTGTTTAATGTTATTCCTTGCTTGCATTACGTTTTTGATTATTTGTTGTCCTTTTCTCTTTGATCCTTTACAAGATCACTTTATGAGTTCATTATTTTGTATTCATAATAACACCCTCGTGATGGTCTCAAGAAGGTGATATGAAACCTTTGGTTTCCATGTCACTTCACTTTTTATGTTTGCTTTTTCTTATTAACATCTCCTCTACATCGCTTAGTGGATGATTGCATTGAAAAATAGTATTATAAAATAATAAATAATAATAAAAATAATATTATATTAATAAATAAATATTTGTCCTTGGTCCCAAAGTCAAAAATTAGTTGGTAATCAAATTTAGCCATTGGAGACTCTGCTCAGTCTATTTAACTTGCCAAACTGGATCTGTTTCTTCAACTTGTCCTGACGATGAGCCACACTAGTTGGTTCGAAACACGTCGACAAATGAAAGTTTATGTGATTTACGCTGAAGAATCTCTCATAATTTTGACATGGATCAAGAGACCTAATAAAAACAAAATATAATAAAAAATGTAAATATAATATGGATCCCAAAAGCCTAATAAAAACAATATATAATAAAAAATGTGAATATAATAAAAGCAAAGAATATATAATAAAAAATGTGAATATAATAAAAGCAAACAATATATAATAAAAAATGTCACGTGTGTAAACGTTGCCATTGCCCTTAGACAATCGAGCCCCTAGCTAAGTCTGAAAACACCATAAATCGAACATGTCGCATGACCATCAACCTTTAAACTTGTTCTCATCGTGTCTGTCATTGGGAATCTCAAACTCGCCGCATACTTATATTGTGTAAGTACTATTCACGCAACGAATGTGGGATTATTTCCCGGCGCAAACTCTACAGAAAATATAATATTTATTCTATTTGTGTCAGAAATGTGGGATTTTCCGTTCAATTGTGTAAATGAAATAATTACAATAGCATGTTTTGTGGAATTTTATTCACATTTATTTGACCAATATATTGGCAATTGAATGTTCCTTACTTACAGGGATTGCCAAGGATTTCACTGTGGCATGACCGCAATTGTAGACCCACTCGTCCAGAACATGGCTCAAATATTTGTCAAGCATTGATCGATACCTCCCTTCGATATTGCAATATTGCCCAATGGAAAATCCGATTTGGAGCACTTTGATCAACTTTGGAGCATTAGAATCGATCATCTGACATCTTGTTATGGACGCTTGCACAAATAGAGATAATCCTGTGACATATGAGATGAAAATTCAAAATTTGTAACAAACTGGGAGAATCAAACTCAAGCTTTGTCAAATAGAGCCTCGGACTGTTAAAATAGAAAGACATAATTAAATTGTATTGAAAATTTTTAGTAAATTCCTTGAATACTATTACAACAAAAAACTTATTTTGATAATATTGTCTGAGGAATTTGAGAATAAGGCTAGGGCTGGGACTGCAAGGAGATAGGGCGACCCAATGGAAAAGCATCATGTGCAATATGAAGTATGCAGGTTATAAAATAAAGGATAGAGACAGTATTGAATGGCAGGTTAAAAAAGGCAACTCCACTGTTTTAGTAAGAGACATTTACCAATCCTTGATAGATCAGCGTGTAGAGACCCCGCAGAAGATCTTTCCATACTCTTTATGGAAGGTGTGCTACCCGCTTAAAATCGTCATCTTTTCATGGTTGTTATGTCATAATAGAAACCTTACATGGTCAAATTTGCAGAAAAGGGGCTGGTATGGACCTGCCATTTGCATGATTTGATTTGTCTTGCGAACACTGAAGATAACCAGCACATATTCTTAAGTTGCCCACATTCCCAGCTTTTGTGGACGAGATTGGCAACTTATTATGGCTTTCCTAATATTTCTCATTCTTCCAACACCGAAGCATTTGAATGGTGGGTTTCACAAAAAGTTATCTGGCGCCCCATTCCATTAATTGTGTTTTGGTACATATGGAAGTGGAGAAATAAAAGAATCTTCCAAAACAGCAAGGAGCATTTTGGGCGTATTCAG
>APFE031411688.1:78108-132882 GCA_000404065.3 Pinus taeda
ACTAACCAACTAAAATTATTTTATTTATTTATATATTTTTCACCTAATTTAACTAATTTCCATTATAAAATAATAAATAATAATAAAAATAATATTATATTAATAAATAAATATTTGTCCTTGGTCCCAAAGTCAAAAATTAGTTGGTAATCAAATTTAGCCATTGGAGACTCTGCTCAGTCTATTTAACTTGCCAAACTGGATCTGTTTCTTCAACTTGTCCTGACGATGAGCCACACTAGTTGGTTCGAAACACGTATATAATAAAAAAGTGAATATAATAAAAGCAAACAATATATAATAATCTCTCATAATTTTGACATGGATCAAGAGACCTAATAAAAACAAAATATAATAAAAAATGTAAATATAATATGGATCCCAAAAGCCTAATAAAAACAATATATAATAAAAAATGTGAATATAATAAAAGCAAAGAATATATAATAAAAAATGTGAATATAATAAAAGCAAACAATATATAATAAAAAATGTCACGTGTGTAAACGTTGCCATTGCCCTTAGACAATCGAGCCCCTAGCTAAGTCTGAAAACACCATAAATCGAACATGTCGCATGACCATCAACCTTTAAACTTGTTCTCATCGTGTCTGTCATTGGGAATCTCAAACTCGCCGCATACTTATATTGTGTAAGTACTATTCACGCAACGAATGTGGGATTATTTCCCGGCGCAAACTCTACAGAAAATATAATATTTATTCTATTTGTGTCAGAAATGTGGGATTTTCCGTTCAATTGTGTAAATGAAATAATTACAATAGCATGTTTTGTGGAATTTTATTCACATTTATTTGACCAATATATTGGCAATTGAATGTTCCTTACTTACAGGGATTGCCAAGGATTTCACTGTGGCATGACCGCAATTGTAGACCCACTCGTCCAGAACATGGCTCAAATATTTGTCAAGCATTGATCGATACCTCCCTTCGATATTGCAATATTGCCCAATGGAAAATCCGATTTGGAGCACTTTGATCAACTTTGGAGCATTAGAATCGATCATCTGACATCTTGTTATGGACGCTTGCACAAATAGAGATAATCCTGTGACATATGAGATGAAAATTCAAAATTTGTAACAAACTGGGAGAATCAAACTCAAGCTTTGTCAAATAGAGCCTCGGACTGTTAAAATAGAAAGACATAATTAAATTGTATTGAAAATTTTTAGTAAATTCCTTGAATACTATTACAACAAAAAACTTATTTTGATAATATTGTCTGAGGAATTTGAGAATAAGGCTAGGGCTGGGACTGCAAGGAGATAGGGCGACCCAATGGAAAAGCATCATGTGCAATATGAAGTATGCAGGTTATAAAATAAAGGATAGAGACAGTATTGAATGGCAGGTTAAAAAAGGCAACTCCACTGTTTTAGTAAGAGACATTTACCAATCCTTGATAGATCAGCGTGTAGAGACCCCGCAGAAGATCTTTCCATACTCTTTATGGAAGGTGTGCTACCCGCTTAAAATCGTCATCTTTTCATGGTTGTTATGTCATAATAGAAACCTTACATGGTCAAATTTGCAGAAAAGGGGCTGGTATGGACCTGCCATTTGCATGATTTGATTTGTCTTGCGAACACTGAAGATAACCAGCACATATTCTTAAGTTGCCCACATTCCCAGCTTTTGTGGACGAGATTGGCAACTTATTATGGCTTTCCTAATATTTCTCATTCTTCCAACACCGAAGCATTTGAATGGTGGGTTTCACAAAAAGTTATCTGGCGCCCCATTCCATTAATTGTGTTTTGGTACATATGGAAGTGGAGAAATAAAAGAATCTTCCAAAACAGCAAGGAGCATTTTGGGCGTATTCAGGATAAGGTTATTTCATTTTATGACTCCATTCTCCAAACCTTCCCCCAACAAAAAAATCAACAGGTAATAGCTTATGACTCGCAACAGCTCAACTTCCCAAGGGCACATTTTGACGGTGCGGCAAAAGACGGCTTTTGCGCTTGTGGTGTCTACATTGGTATTTCAAGTGATCTCCAATATTACATGTATTGGAATGGTGGCTATGGGACAAATAATAAAGCAGAGACCATGGCCTTGTACGGTCTGCTACTTTTCTGTACATTCATGGATATTTGCCCCATCAAAGTTTATGGTGACTCAAAGTTAATCATTGAACATGTTAAAGGCAATCATCACATAAAAAATCACTGCCTTTCTGGATGGCTGGAAAGGATTGCTGCTCTATGGAAACCTGACAAATTCCCAATCTCCCACATAAAGCACAAACACAATGAGGAGGCAGATAAACTATCAAAGAAAGGATTGCAAGCTCCATTTGGGAAGTGGCTCCTCAGCATCTCGATGGAATCTTGTTCATTCGACATACAACCTTTCTATATGCCCGACATTTAAGACAGACAATTATCTGGTATGCATCATGCTTTAATTTTCTGGTTGAGATCTCAGACCTACAGGGATATTCATAGTTTTGTAAAGTCTCTTAAATTTCTATGATGATATGAAATATATGCAGCTCTAAATTTTGTATATTGTATAAACGAAAGATGGATAGAAAAATACTCTCACTGTAGAGGAGGACATGTCAAAAGCCTACTCCATTTTCTATAAATTCAGATCTCTTTTTTTTATCATAATATAAATACAACTTGCTGCTTTTTCTTCTGAAAAAAAAAGGGCTAGGGAATTTGTAAATTATATGTATCTTTGTCCAAACAGGGGGGGGGGGGGGGGTGGTTCGATCCACAGTAAAAGAGGGGAATTATGCATTCTCTCTTTGATTTGTTGCATTATTGTAATAGAAAGAAGGTTTTCTATAGAATATTAAAGTTTGAGGTTTGTAAAGGGAATGCAATTGTATTATTTCAAAGTCATTTCTTCAAGTAGTCAAGACTTTAGGGACTATCACATATATACAAAGTTATTGGAGTTTAAATTAATTAATTTTTGATTTCAGATACACCATTGTAGATTATTTGTAGTTTGTTTTTATTACCTAAATGTTTCTCTTATTCTGATTTTAATTATTGTCTAATTAGTATACTAACATTTCATATTTTCATTGTTGCTTATCTCGTTTTCTATATTCTAATGAATTCTCTATGTAAGCTATCTTCACAGGGCTAGATAGGATTATAAACAGAATTCATGATGAATTCATGGAGATTCGATTGTGAGGATTAATAACTATTTATTGTTCAATTATAATATTGAATTGGTTTCTTTTATATTGGAATAAAATGAGCTACTCCTTTCATCCAACATAAATCCTAAAATGAATTCATTTACATGATTAGTTTTAGGTTGTGTATGAGACAATTTTAGTAACTATTTATTATGATTTCATCACATATGTGCTTGAATCACTTGTGTGCCTTAAAACTATTTTGGTGATTTTCAAGTAGATCTTAACCCTAGGTCTAATCACAGTGCTTTTCATCTTGTAAATGAATTGATCTTGATTAGGAGTAAGACTCATATTTCTCCTACTTGAGAAAGATTAAAGTAGGTTCTTACTTTTGTTACTTAGACTTGATGCACATTTTTGTTTAAGTTAAATTATTTTATTATTTAAAGTCTCCTTGTGTAGGAGCAATTCTCACGATGGCTTGACTGAGCCTTGGTTTTAGTCACTTGAAAGGAATCATCATTTTTAGAGAAATAACATACACATGATTCCTTTCCCTTAAGTTTGTTAATAATAACAATCAATATCATATACAAACAAACTCAAGAAATTGTACATGGATAGTTGTACATATTAAGATAGCTCAGGATAACCCTAGAATAGGCTTAGTCTTAGGACACGGGTAAGTGGAGACTCGTTGAACTAGTCAGGATTTCCATTTCAATGGAAAGGGGTCTAATTGGGAATTTGACCAGGAAATTCCTCCCATGTTGAGCCAGAAAATCTCCAGGCATAAATAGGTTCCTTTTCACTTTCCTTTTTCTTCTTGTTTTTTTCTCTTCTTTCTCTCTTTTTTATTTTTTATTTTTCTTAGACCTGTAGACTACCTTAAAGGAGGTTTTAAACCTACTAGACCTACCCTAGGTGCCTTAAAGGAGGTTTTCACCTGGGGATATATATATATATATATTCAGGCTCTTTCATTGCCTAATGGAGGTTTAGAGCCCAAGATCTTGCCTTAGGTGCCTCATTGAGGTCTTTTTTTTTTTTTTTTTTCCAAACTCTTTCATTGCCTAATGGAGATTTACAGCCCAAGAGCTTTCCTTAAGTGCCTCATGGAGGCTTTCACCTAGGGATTTTTCTTTTCTTTTTTCTCTTTTTTGTTTTCTTTTTCTTTTTTGTTTCATGGAGGGATTTTGCGGACTTCTTGGTAAATCCAACGTTTGACATGGACTTCTTGTAAAATTTCAACCTATAACCATTGGCCAGAAGTGGTATATTTTCCTCATCAAATGTTTGGATATAAACAAAGCCATTATCGTGGCATTTTTCCACTAGGTAAGGAACCAGCCATCTCGTCATAAGTTTCCCTTTGAAGTACTTGAATTTGAAGTCATATGAGAGGACCTAATCACCCTCTTGGAAGTTTATTTCCCTAATGTGCTTGTCATGCCAAACCTTTCTCTGCAATTGAACCACTTTAGTATGCATTAGAGCCTGAAGCCTAATTTCATCAAGAGCATTCAGTTGTTGCTTCCTTTCTTCCTGAGCTCTTGTGATGTCTAGATCAAGTTGTATTGTCATTCTCAAGATGTTATATTCAAATTCAATGGACAACAGTGCTTTATTACCATAAACCATCTCAAAGGGGGGTGAGTCTAGTGGTATTATCTCATGTAGTATTGTAGGCCCAAGTAGCCTCCACAAGCCTGGTTTCCCAATCCTTCTTGTTGTTGCTAATAACCTTGGTCAAGATGTCTTATAATGCTCTATTGGTCACTTCCACTTGCCCATTTGCTTGAAGTTGATATGGGGTGGACTTCTTATGCCTGATGTGATGTTGCTTCATTATCCTCTCTATCAAATTAAAAGTGAATTGAGTTCCTTCATCAATGAATAGCTCTCTTGGGAAACCAAATTTGTAGAAAATGTTATCCCTTAGGAATTATGCCACCTTTTGTTCGTTTGTTGCTTTGTCCACCTTCACTTCTACCCACTTTGGTAGGTAATTTGTGCATACAATAATATACCTCTTTTTTCCATGCCCCACTTATCAAATGGCTCAAGACTCACTTGAGGTTATAATAACATTGCATCCCTTTACGTGTTTCCTCATCCTCTGACACTCATCACACTGAGCAATGTATCTTCTAGCATATTGATGTAGGGTAGGAAAATAGTAACCTACCTGAAGAATCTTGAAGGTTGTCCTCTTGGCATCAAAATTCTCCCGACCGGGCCCATCATGGCATGCTAAGAGGATATCAAAGACCTAATATTCCCTCACACCTCCTCAAAATATGATGTAGTCCCAATCTATAAAGGTTGCCCCCAATCCAAGTGTAAGGGGTGCACTTTGTGACAATTTTGATATTTTCATTAGAGGAAATATTGGGAGGAAATTTTCTAGAAACCAAGAAGTTTTCTATGTCGGTAAAACAAGGTGACAACAATGATATTGAAAAGAGGTTCTCATCATGGAGTTGATCATCTATCATCTCTTCATTTTCTATAGACAGGGTTAGTGTAGACAAGAAATATGCAACCACATTTTCTTTCCCTGGATTTTCAACAATGGTTAGATCAAATTGTTGTAATAGAAATAAGCATCTAATAATCATAGTATTGAAATCAAGTTTCTTCATCGAATACTTAATGGTTGCATGATCAGTGCCCACAAAAATTTGGTACCCTGTGTTGGGATATGGTCCCTAGGGTCAGTTTTGGGGTTAGTTAACCCAAATTTTGTAAAAGATTTGTAAAAGAATGTAAAGTCTCTGCGAAATGTGGATGCAAAATGTGTAGATAGATAGAGTCAAAGGGGTTTAGCCCCTTGTTTGGATAAGTAAATAGGTTGGATGTTGAGACTCACCCATGGTCTGCAGACCATGGTATTGTATTGAGAATGCTATATATTTGAGTCATAGAAAGTCTAGAAGAGGTAACAAAGCTAAGAAAGAGAAAGATAGAGATTCTTTTGGGCAAGTAATAAGGCAAGAAGGATTTGCTTCTTGTACTTAGTCGAAAGGGTAAGGTTGCTGCAGTTGAGTGCGCAGGAGGCCTTGGTAAATCTGCAGCTGAGTGCGTGGACCCCTACAGTTGAGTGCGCAGGGCGAAAGAGTTTGTAAGTTGAACATTGAGAATGATAAAGACTGAATTTGAAGAATTATCTTGCAATCTAAGCATTATTGTTGATTTTGTTTATGTTATGATCTGTTGCTTTATAATATGTTTTCCATGGAATAATGAATGAATGTTGAATGAAACTACTTAATCTATCTTAGTTCTACATAAATAAAGTAATTATCTATGTTCGCGAAGTTAAGGGTCAATTCTGTTATGTTTTCTAAGGAATTGGGTAGATATGTGTGAAGGAAGATATGGGGTTATTGATTAATGTGCAAAAATGGATAATTTTCCTTCTTACGGTCCACAAAAACTGATTGTAAACCTTCGTGAAGGTCTAGAAACCATTTTATCTGAGTTACAGTAGCGAGCCCTAGAAGGATATTGATCTACATGAAGGTAGATCTAAAATTTCAGATCTTAAAAACCACTTATCACATGTCCCTGGATGCAGAAACCTGGTTCTAGCATCCCCCAATACTACTTCAGGTTAGACTGCAGTGTGCGCTATGCAAGTTTTTGTTGAAAGGGCCAGCAATTAGGGTTTTGATGGTTGGCGCAAAAACTATGAACTTGGGTCAGGCCCCCTTAAGCCAACAATATTATGGTTCCAGGAGTATGACTTTGAAGTGACTGTGAATTCTGGAAGACTGAATGCAGGTCCAGACCATCTATCCAGGATCAAAAAGGTGAGGAACCAAGTAGTTTAGAGGAAGGGTTGTCGGATGCACATATCTTTGTGGTGCACATTGCAGATGATAATTTTTTCGATATCATTCACTTTTTATCAATGGAAACAACTCTATAAGGTTACTCCACTCAACAGAAGAAGGAGTTAGTAGTTTGAATTGGATATTTTTCAGTAATTGCGGGTCATTTCTATAAGATGGGATCAGATGAGATATTGCGAAGGTATGTCTTGGAATTTGAACGCACTAGTATCCTAGTTGAAGCCCATGGAGGAGTGGCAGGAGGTCACTATGCAGGGAAAGTGATCGCGCAGAATATTTTGTGTGCTGGGCTATGGTGGCCTACATTACACAAGGATTCTATTGCATACTACAAGGTGTGCGATGCTTGCAAAAGGATGGGGAAGCCTTCACGAAGGGACAGATTTCCTTTAAATACTCAATTCTCATTGCAGGTATTTGATAAATGGGCCATTGACTTTATAGGTCCAATACAACTACCAGGAAAGAAGACGGGCATGCGGTATATCATTATTGCCACTGAGTATTTAACTAGGTGGGTGGAAGTGCAACCAGTGAAGGATTGTATAACGGTCACTGCTGCGAAGTTATTGTTTGAATATGTCTTAACAAGGTTTGGATGCCATAAGATATTGATGAGTGATAGTAGTACACATTTTTTGAATGAAATGATCAGCGCGATGCTCAAAGAAGTTCAGGTGTACCATTAGAAGAGCACTCCCTATCACTCACAGGCGAATGGAATGGTGGAAGATTTTAACAAGATTTTGGAGCATGCATTGACAAAGGTATGCAACACACAAAGGAATGATTGGGACATGTGCGTACCTACTGTGTTATGGGATTATAGGATGGTCTGCAAGAAGTTGACAGGACAAATTCCGTTTAGGTTGGTTTATGGAATTGAAGGCGTAATGCTTATGGAAAATATTGTGCCAAGTTTACGTATTGCAACATTGACAGAGATGATAGATCGTGAGACCTTGGAGGAACGGCTCACGCAGATCATGGAATTAGAAGAAGATTACTTCCTCGCAGGATTTCACCAACACGTGCAAAAGGAACGTGAGAAGGCATGGCATGATCGAAATATTAATATGCGCACATTCAAGGTGGATGATTTAGTGCTATTATATGACAAGAAGTTCATGAAATTTCTTGGAAAGTTTCAAATGCACTTGTTGGGGCCAAATGTTATTAAGGAAATCACGAATGTTTGCGTAGTTCATCTCGTGAAGCTGAATGGGGAACCATTCCTTGGAAGTGTGAATGACAGTAGGTTGATGTTGTACATAGGGGATCCTACCCCTACGCAATGACTATATGGAAGCAGGACAGTCTTAGTAATCCAGGTAGTTGCAAGGGATTGCGGGACTATAAACTACACTACCTGACTAAGTGGAAAACATGGCAGGGAGGCTGCGCGGCGGAGGATAGGGGTGCGATAGGTGAAGCTGCGTTGGATGAGATGTGCCATGGAGGATGATGCTTCGTAGTGGGGTCCAAAAGTAGTCGTTGGGGTTACTATTCATGATTTAATGGCCAAACATTAGTTAAGAGGAACATGTATGTACTATTTATGGTGAATATATTTGGAGATTTACCACCAAAGATGCATTTATTATCAGAATGTAGGGGCAATGGTTGGATTTGAATTCAAAATTTCCTATAAATTACGCGTGTTGGTCCACTGAAGAACAATTTTCTTTCTGAGAGTTGTTTGGGAACTTTGCTATTTGAAGATTATGAATCATGAATTTTGGGAGGAGTTCATGATGTGCCCCTTGTTCGCAAACTATACCGTTGAATCCCGAGAGCTATTCATTGAACGAATGACTGCTACAAACCTCGCAGAAGCCGTAAGTTCATAAGTTGTTGTTTCTGATGTGCCAAGCCCTGAGAGTTCAAGTATGGAAGAGTTAACCCTTGTGCCTACCACATCGAGGTCACCTTCGCCAAAACAATCCACTGCCAAAGAGAAGTAGAAGAAGTTGATGCTCATGAGACAATCACCGAGGAAGAATCTAGAGGCGTGACAAAAGGAGAAAAAATATAAACAACTAGAGAAAGTGGTTGATTTGAAGGAGGAAGAATACCGAGGTGTGGAGGAATTGGATGCCGAAGAGGTCAAACCTATCTCATGGCTCCCATCGTATATCCCTCCATGGAAGGGAAAAACCAAGGTTACCAAAGATCCTGATTCCTTGAACTTCTCAGTTTCGACCCCCCTATTGCCTGAACAAGTGGAATTTGAAGGCACGCCATTGGCACACATTCCTGTGATGAAAATGGAGGGTTGGGACCTAGTAGACCACGAGAGTTTCCCACATTTGGAAACCAACAAATATATGACAAAGATATACTATGAAGAGACTAGGGTTACATGGTTGGAACCCATGAAGTGGGCCAGAGGTGTCGAGTAGGCGGGGTTGTTGCACATGCTCTGCATGTCACATTTTCATAGATCGACTATCAACATGGTGTGTGTACACCAGCTCCTCGCGCTAGTGAATGATGGGTTTCTATGGCTTGGGGAGCCCATCCCAATTATATACATGTTAATCCATTGAATAACAAATATGCCTTACAAAGGAATGGACCTGCCAAGGAGTTTGGACGGAAAAGTGGGGAAAAAGAATTAGAAGATAAGATGAAGACCAAATATGGGCTTGTTAAGAAGTCGTGCAGATATTCTATCCATTCTATTCAGGACCAGACGGTGCAGTTCGCTGCCCATATTATTACAGGAAAAATCATGAGGAAATGTTGCACAGACAAAGTTCCGCTGCTAGTAGTATCACTAGCAATGCAGTGGGTGAAGGGTGTTCAATACAGGTGGGCAGAATATTTATGCAAGGATTTCCTCACGAACTATCAGTAAGCTTAGGAAGAGAGAAAGCCCTTCCACTATGCGTGGTTGTTATTGTCTATTGTTTTAGTAGCTTGGAGATTCCCGTAGGATAGTCAACTTTCCTTGCAATAGGAATATTTACTCGAGACAACGAGGTTTGCTTTGCTGTGGATAACAAAGGATTCAGAAAGGATCAAGGAGTCAAAAATTTTCTGGATTATGATGGAGATGTACCTTTGCATGGTTGTCAGTCAGAGGCCAAGGTTGTCCCCAACCTTGTTCGAATAATTGATGGCCTATGTAGAGTTCAAGGTTGATTTCCAAAGTGTGTCAATCAGAGCATGAAAGGACCCAAAGAACCCATGGCACAAACTACCATATTTGGTCTCTAAGATGGACATGTAGGATATTATGGGGACTTGGCTAGCAGAGTGGCGCGAACCCATAGAGCTAGGGCTGGGTATAGGTACAGGTGTAGAGAGCTCTGCCACACAGTCGTTCGCTGTGCAGAAGCATAAGGAAGCAACTTAGAAGGCTATGCGAGCTTTGGCTTAGTAGAAGAAAAAGGAAGTTTCTTCTAAGGTAGCTATGGAGAAAGAATGGATAGAAAATTAGCACGCTACAAAAGAGAAGGCTAAGAAAGAACGCCTAGATATAGAAGAAGTCAAAAATTCAGCTTCACAACACACAAATGAGCCAGAGCTTTCAGAGCAGGAAGGAGGCGGTGGAGAGGAGTAGAGCACTCCCTTCACCTTGAAGAGGTGTGGGTATGAGCAAATGGGTGGATAGCAAAAAATACATAAGTCTAATAAGGAGGCATGCATTGACCCAATGGTGCTTACAGAAGGTGATCTCGATGAGATCGATGACAAGGTTAGAGACACGACAATTGTTGTTGCAGCAGTTTGAGCAATAGTATATGTAGACGATGGGGAGTGTCCAAAAGGATCTGCGGAAGTTGTAAATCTAGACTAACAAGATTCAGGCAAGCGAGCGAGGTGCAAGTGAGCTTGACATAAGAAATTGGAACATTCACCGAGCTGGAACAGACTTTGGACCTTAGAGTCATACCATTGCCAGAAGGGTCCATTCGCGCAGAGTTGGATGAGGATCACATTGCGCTTAGTACCGTGAAAGAAATGGGAGTGAATTTGGCTATGCTACCACTCTAGACCCTCCACGTGTTGCATCAGGGGTTTTTAGATGAGTTGTGGATCAGAGAGAAATGTACCCTCACATTCATTATCGAATTTAAGGTAAATAATGAGCATATGTTTGTGAAGAAAGCGCATGCACTAAAGGAAAAGGAGAAGATGCAACAATGAAGTCAGATCCTGGAGATAGCAATAGAGTAGGCCTACAAAACTACGCTATAATTGAACATCCCGAAGGATGCTGAAGCTTCGGAAAATGTAAGAAAATTGGCTATTGCGGTGAACGCATCAAAGGATGAATTTGACTGGGTTACTTTTGAATTCCAAATTAAGATATTAGAGCTACAGTTGAATTTGCAACCAACAAATCTGCAAGAGGTTTGGGAGCAACGTGGAGCAACAATCAAGGAGAATATGAACACATTGGATACCGTAGTCACTGATTGTGCAATGATGTTTGACCAAGTAGTGGAATTATGGAAAAATCTGTAGGAGGATATGAATTTGTAGAAGCTGAACACTGATGTCAGAGAGACACAACAAAAGTATGATGAGGTCTGAGTGAGTGTGTGCACTTTCACGCTAGTGCAACACCTTGCGAAGTTACAGGAAGGGAAACAGCTGCAAGCACAAATGGAAGAATTGTAGAGGAAAGAGACCCTTCTAAAGGCCAAATTACAACCGTGGCTAGAGGAAGCTTGTCAGCTTACTCTATCACTCCAAGAAAATCTAAAGGTGCTACAACAGACGCAGAGGAAAATGTGCCTAGTAGTGGAGGGCCTGACAATAGAAAAATTGGTAGAAGAAGTGCAGTAGGATGCAGCACAGAGCGCTGCCAAAGTTGCAATAGTGCAGTTTGAACTAGGTGGTCTCCACAATAGGATTGAGGTGTCGGTTGAGTGACTCGAGGGTGAGTCATGATCTTTGTGTTGGGGTCCTATTGGGATAGGGTCCCTAAGGTCAGTTTTGGGGTTAGTTAACCCAAATTTTGTAAAAGCTTTGTAAAATAATTTAAAGTCTCTACGGAATGTGGATGTGGAGCACACAGATAAATAAAGTCAAAGGGGTTTATCCCTTTGTTTGGATAAGTAAATAGGTCAGATGTTGAGACTCACCCATGGTCCACGGACCATGCTATTGTTTTGAGAATGCTATATATGTGAGTCATAGCGAGTTTAGCAGAGGTAACTAAATTAATCAAGAGCAATATAGGGATTGTTTTGGGCAAGTGCTAAGGCAGTAAGACTCTACTTCCTGTACTTAGGCGAAAGGGGAAGGCTCATGTAGTTGAGTGCATAGGAGGCCTTGGTAAGTTTGAAACTAAGTTTGTGGACCCCCGCAGCTGAGTGCGCAGGGTGAAAGAGTCTATAAGATGAACATTAAGAATGAATAAAGACTGATTTTGAAGTATTATCTTGCAATCTGAGCATTATTGTTGATTCTGTTTATGTTATGATCTGTCCATTTATAATATGTTTTCTATGGAATAGTAAATAAATGTTGTGCGAAACTACTAAATATCTCTTAGTTATGCATAAATAAAGTAATTATCTATGTTCGCGAAGTTAAGGGTTAATTATGTTATGTTTTCTAAGGAATTGGGTAGATCTGCATGAAAGCAGATCTAGGGTTATTGATTAATGCGTGAAAGTGGATAATTTTCTTGCTTAGGGTCCACAAAGGTTGATCATAAAAATTCGTGAAGGTCTAGAAGCCATTTTACTCAAGTTATAGTAGTGATCCCTAGAAGGATACCGATCTATGCGAAGGTAGATCTAAACTGTCAGAGCTTAAGAACCACTTATCACATGTCCCTGGATGCAAAAACCCGCTTTTAGCATCCCCCAATACTGCTTCAGGTGAGACTGTAGCCTACGCTATGCAGTTTGGTGCGAACAACTCTGAACCTGGGTCAAGCCCCCTTAAGCGAACACCCTATAATGTAATGTCTAAACTTATTCAAGGAATACACAATAGGCAAGAGATATTTTATGCGATTTTATAGTTAAGTTCATCCTTCGATGAATTCTTACTAATGGAATATATATATCGTATGGAAACTTACATTCCAACTATCCCAAGGATGCCCCTACAACTTTTTCTAATGCATTTGTGTGAATATGGAAAGACAAGCCCCAATTTGGGCTCCTAATAAATTCGCGTAGTTGTCAACTTCTCCTTGAGATTTTCAAATGCTTCCTGACATTGGTTTGTCCAACAAAAATATGAATCTTTTATTAACAAACAAAACAAAGTTGAATCCATTTTACTAAAATATTTGATAGATATCCTATATTATCGAGCTAATCCTAGGAAGCTGCTAACATCCTTTTGTTTGTGTGGAACATGTACCCTCCTGATGATGGAAATCTTATTAGGATCAACCTGAATCCCTTCCTTAGAGAGGAAGTGGCTAGGAAAAATCCCTAAATTCATCAAAAAATCAATTTTTTTTTGGACTTAGAGAGAGATTCTTTTCAATGCATCTTTTCAACATCTTACAAAATTTAGAGAGTGGCTTCCTGGAATGCATCTCCATAAGGAGTAAATTCATCCATATAAATTCCATTGATTCATGAACAAGATCAACAAAAATACCCAATATACCCATCTCGAAGGTAGCGGGGGAATTACACAATCCAAGTGGGAGGACACTATAGGAAAATGTCCCCCATGGACATGTGAAGGTAGTCTTATCCTAGTCTTCAGGACTAATTTGGATCTGACTGTACCTGCTAAAACCATCCAAAAATGAGAAGAACTTTTTTCCTGCAAGAGCATCCAAAAATTGGTTGATAAAAGATAAAGGGAAATGATCTTTTTTTTTAGCCTTATTAAGTTCCCTGCAGTCAACACAAACTCTCCATTTCCCATATTTTTTGGGAACAATAACTAGAGGTGATACCCATTCACAGTCTAAAATAGGGTAAATATATCATGCATCTAACAATTTTTGCAATTCTTCTTTTACTATGTCCTTGAGCGCAGGTTCATCCTTCTTTGGGGCTATCAAACATGTTTTTTTCCTTATTTGATGTATATGTGAAGTGTACAGACTGAGGGGTGGATCACTTTCATTTCTTTGCAGTCCCAAGCGAAGGCATCAAGTTGCAGCCTTAAGAAAGAAAACAATTGTTCCTCTTATTCTACTAAAACAGAAGGAATGATTTCAGAGTTTGAGAGGGGTTGACGTCCACAATTTTTAAATGGTCTTGATCATAACCAACAATGGATAATTCTTTCCATGGATTGTCTTTAGGATGTCCTAAAGGTTCCTCTATTAATTCATCAATTTTCATGGCAATAGGGAACTTGTTTCATAAAAAACTATCAATTAGATTATATTCATCTAGCTACTTGATTCCTATAGTGGCTTCTAGTGTACAAATATGGTAAGGGGATGATTGATATAATTCTTCCTCTTCTACCCATGTAGGAAAATCATGCTCAATAAGGGGTTGAGTAGGGGGATATAGTACAATTTGTTTTGTAAGTTTCCCATTCTTGATGGTCATGTTCCCAAGTCTACAACTAACGTAAGCATCAACAATAGCTAACCAAGGTCTCCCTAGTATGAGAGGATACCCATTGAACATGGCCTTAGGTTGGAGTACAAGGAAATCAGTAGGCCACTCCCAGGAATTGATGGAGACCATAACATCCTCAATGGCACCCTCAAGTGCTACTATGGATCTATCTGTAAGTTACAACATTGTTGTGGTTTTCCTGAGGGCTCCCTGGAGGTTGAGCTTAAACATGGTTTCCCTTTGTCATGACAATAATTGTAGCCCCTAGATAAATGATGGTTTTGGGGAATACAATATTGATGATATGTACATCCACTACTAGGTTACTAATATCCAAATACTTTGGGGAATTGACCTTCCCAAGCCTTAGATCATCCAATTACCCCAACAATATTGATAGTGGGGGCATCCCTCCTCTTCCTTTCTAACCTCTTAAAACATTCTTCCTTGATGAATTTATTGTATATGGGAACATCATTTATGGCATGTAGGAGAGGGATTTTCACACATGGGTTTTTGAGTTCTCCCAGAAGTTCAACCTCTTCTGGGGTGTGTGGTTTGGGATGGACCAACCTTTGAAGATAGGGAGGTGGATTGGCTTGAGGAGTACTTTATTCCTTCTCTTCATAAAGATATTTTGTTGGAGAAGATGGGTTAGCATTAGGAAGTACCTTCCCAAACCTAAGGTTGATTTCTTGGATTTCTACAACATAGGTAGGATAGGAAGTTCTCCACTGTAGACTTGTTGGGCCTACTTATTTTTTGGGTTCAGATTGGGTTGAGTAGGAATTTGGGGTTGCTTATGTGGATTGTCTTTGGGTAGTTTTAGTTGACGAGGAGGCATCAAGGCAGGTGGTTGCATAACTTGATGCCTCGATGATCACGTGCTCAGTATTTATCTCAAAAATCAAAGTCCTTAGAATCACTTGAAACTTGAGCAACCACATCTGTCTCGGTGATATGATACCAATGCAACTCATTTCACTCCAAACCAAGCTCGTATGAGGAAGATAATGCGTTCTATTTGATTTTCCAAACATAAGATTTTTTGTAAAAAAGGTACTATCAATGCATAGTTAGTAGTCTGTACTACTGATGTGGCAAGTGACTAGGCAGGTCAATGAGATAGTCAATGTTCAATCAAGACTTGCCAAGTGGCACATTTGTATTGGTTCACAGGTGTGGTTATTTGGTATGTTTTTATTAGTTGGAGGATGGACCAATGAGGAGGGGACAAGTGGTAAGCCCAGAGGCCGCCACGTCTCTCTCCCCAAAGGTCGGGCTATCGATGTTTTGTGGAAAAATAAGTGGCAAGTTGGCAGAGTTGAACTTGTGACCTTGCCTAAACAAATCCAGAGCCTTACCACTATACCATTCCTTTGGTTCTGAACTGTATATGGTTGCCAATTATAGTTATGGTGATAAATGTTTGTGGTTGGGGGGAGGAGGGAGCCAGCCCACAAGCCAGCCCCCTCTCATGTGAACACCACCAAACAATATAATAGTTAATGGTTAATGGTTATCCAAAAAAAACGTGCCAACTAAACCATAACGTAAACCATAACTGCAACATTTCCGCTCATATGTGAACACTTCAACATTAAATGCTAATGATTTTCCATTAAATGCATGGATTATGCGCTAATCCGAATTAACATTAATTAAGCATAGTTATCCAATAATTAACATGCATTTAATTTGACGACATGTTTAACAAACCCTCCAAAATCGGCGATAACTCCAATTTTAGTGGAGTTAACTGGAGTTCATTGAGTTTTAGTGGAGTTTTACTAGGAGAAACTGCTTTGGCCATAACTTTGGCAAAATTCTACCAAATTGGGATCAGGAAAAGGTGTTCCTAGATGATTTTTATGTTCGGAGCACATTGAAGCATTTTTTAGGATCAACTGAGTATTGTAAACAACACCTTTTCCATTATTTAACTAATACAAAGGCCCAAGCCATGGAAGCTAGACCAAGGAGATGTAGCCCAGGAGGGGTGAACTCCTTCATAAAAACATTGTGTTAAGTGTTCATTTTCATTGTTTGCTGTATATTTAATTGTTGTTATTCAACACTTGATTTTCATGTTATTTTTCTCATGAACTTAACATAAAACTTGACAAAATTTACTTGTTTTCATTCATAAACACCATAAGGGAACCTATGCACATGAAGCAAAAGATAAGCATTTGTTTATAAATTTGAAGTTTAAATTAGCACAACAAAACTAACATTCAACAACATATCAAGTTGGTATCAGACAAAAGGTTATTTTCTTGATTTCTTGAGTTTTTTGCAAGTAGGGTTTTAATGGTTGCAAATTTGTGATGCTTATTCAAGTTTGTCATTACTGAAAAATTCATTGATGAAGTTGAGTTAGATGTAGTTCCACTGGACATCTCAAGAATCATTTTGGGAAGTCCTTATTTGTATGATAGTAAAGCAGTATTTTATCACCATGAGAACAAATATCTATTGCTCAAGGATGGATTGGAGTATATTTTGAGATCCCATCGCAAAAAGTTAAAGATTTCTTTGGTAAATGTAGGGTAGATGAAGAGACTAGTAAATGCAAGTAAAACTTTTGTGCTTCTCATGATCAAGAAAAATAATGAAATTGATTATGAATCTTTTGAAGGTTGCGATGATAAATTAAAATATGATTTTTTTGATTTGGTAAGAAAGCATGGCAAGATGTTTCAAGAACCAAAGGGTCTACCTCCCAAGAGGGAATTCAGCATGAGATACAGCTGCAACAAGATGTTCCACTTCCAAACATTGGCATGTATCACATATCGATCATGGAGAGAATGGAAATAAAGAAGAAAATTCACAAATTGTTGAACAAAGGTATCATACGCTTATCTACTTCGCCATGTGGTTCACCCATTGTCTTGGTGCCAAAGAAGGATGGGACTTGGTGCATGTGTGTGGGTTTCCATGCACTGACTACAATAATAGTAAAGTATCGTTATCCACTCCCAAGAATTGATGATTTTCTTGATCAATTGAAGTATGCAAAGTATTTCACTAAGTTAGACTTACAAAGTGGTTATCATCAAGTTATAATGGCTGAAGAGGACATTTGGAAAACCACATTTAAAACTAAACAAGGAATGTTTGAGTGGTTTGTTATGCCTTTCAGTCTTACAAATGCTCCTGCTACTTTCATGAGAGTTATGAATGATGTATTGAGACCATTTCTAGATAAATTTGTCATTTTTTACTTAGATGATATTCTCATATACAACAAATCTAGAGATGAACATAGCATGCATGTGAACAAAGTACTTGATGTCTTGAGAAAAGAACAACTGTTTTTAAAGATGTCTATGTGTGAATTTGGCAAGACTTCTTTAGTGTATTTGGGACACATTGTTGGAGGAGGTGAGATGAATATAGACCCCTTTAAGGTTGAGGTCATTCTGAATTGGCCTAAGCCCAATATAGTTACAGAGGTAAGAAGCTTTCTAGGGGCAACACAATATTGGAGGAAATTTATTGCTAATTTTTCTTCCATTGCAGCTCCACTACATGCATTGACTAGTGTTAAGAAAGTCTTCCATTGTGGAGATGTACAACAGAAAGAATTTGATGCCTTAAAACAAAAGATCATTTCAACACCAATATTGGCTCTTCCAGATCTTAAACAACCATTTGAGATTCAAACGAATGCTAGTGATTATGCCATGGGAGCAGTTCTTATGCAGCATGGTAAGCCCATTTCATTTCATTCTGAAATTTTTTAATGGTGTTGTGACTAACTATCCCACTTATGACAAATAACTTTACACATTGGTACAAAGTGTCAAAAAATGGAAACACTACTTGATGGGGAGGGAGACTGTTATCCATACCGACGATCAACCATTCTAGTACTTACAGTCACAGTCAAAGTTGTAGCAATCACGAAATTTAAGATGGATGGGTTTTCTACAACAATTTCATTTGGTTATCAAGTACAAAAAGGGAATCTACAATAAGGTAGTTGATATGCTTTCTAGGCCTATTGTAAATTCATCTATTTTACTCAAGCACAATTCTGTTTTACATGAAAGTTACATTGAGCAATATTCATATGATAATGACTTTTGAGATGTGTATACATGCTTGAGTCAAGAAAACCAAATTGAAGAGTTAGATTACCATGTACATAACAGTTTGTTGTATCATTTGGGCAAGTTATGTATTCCACGGGGAGAAATAAACAATATCATAAGGGAGGCACACACTTCATTGATTGCTAGACACTTTGGAGTAGGCAAGACAATAGTGAATCTACAAAGGTATTGTTATTGTCCACACTTGTTTAATAATGTATTTCGTTTCATTAGAGGATGTTCTTTGTGTGCAACAAGTATACCTAGCAATACGACACTGGGATTGCACACTCCACTTCTGGTACCTTCACGTCAATGGGAGAGTATCTCAATGGATTTTGTAGGATGTCTTCCATTGTCAAGAAAAGTTCATGATTACTTGCATGTAGTTGTAGATAGGTTCAACAAGATGTGTATTTTAACACCATGAAAAAAGAAAATTACAGCTGAGAAAATAGCTGGTATTTTCTTTCAAAGTATTTGGGTTCATTTTGGTATTCCTACTTCCATTGTAAGTGATCAAGATTCTTGATTTGTTGGGAACTTTTGGTCAAATTTGTGGGACATGATGGACACTAAGTTGAAGAAGAGTACAACCTTTCATCCACAAACAAAAGGAAAAACTGAGGTGGTCAACAAGACAGTCATTCATCTTCTTAGAGGATATTACAAAAAACATCCCAAGTTGTGGGATGAACAATTGCATTACATACAACATGCATACAATAGCGCAAAGAATTCTTCCACAAACACATCGCCATTTTAGGCATGTTTTGGATACTTTCCAAGATCACCATTGGACTTCATCTTTGAGAAAGATGTTGCCATCAATGGTCATAGTGACATCAATAAGGCAAGGAAGTTCATTGAGAAAATTCAGTTGATACATCACATAGTGCAAGAATAGTTGGAAAGGAGTCAAAGCAGCTACAAGGAAAGGCATGAAAAACACCTTGTTGATCATAAATTTCAAGATGGAGATGAAGTTTGGTTATATATTAGCAAAGAGAGACTTCAAGGGGAAGGAAAAAAGTTGAAGCCAATCCATCATGGTCCTTCTAAAATTCTGGAAAATATTGGTAATGGTGCATTTAAGCTAGATTTGCCTCCTTATACACAAATATACTCTGTTGTTAATGTTGAGAATTTGAGATTGTTTAAGCCTCCTTTGATTGATGATCAAGGAGAGAATGTTCAGCTATCATCAATAGATGATTTCTCGTCAGAATATATTGATGATCTACTACAAGATCTCATACTTGACAGAAGAACCAAAACTTCAAAGAGAGGGAATGCTGAATACCTTCAAGTGGAACTAAAGGCACAAAAACCTTCTATGACAAAATGGTTGCAAATCGAGAAGGTGAGGGAGTTTTACCCTCACTTGCTGAACAATTGATAATATATTTTGGGGTCCAAAAGGCTTCTAGTGGGGAGGAATGATCAAGTGCTTAGTATTTATCTCAAAAATAAAATTTCTTATAACCGCTCGAAATGTAAACAAACATGTCCATCTTAGCGATATGATCCCAATGCAACTCGTTTCACTCCAAACTGAGCTCATATGAGGAAGATATCACATTTTGTCTGCTTTTCCAAACAAAAGTATTCTTGTAGAAAAGGTACAATCACTGCACAATCAGTAGTCAGTACTGTTGACATGGCAGGTGACTAGGAAGGTCAACAAGATGGTCAAAATTCAATCAGGACCCTCCAAGTGGCGCATTGCTATTGGTTCATAGGTTTGGTGATTTGGCATGTTTTTACTGGTTAGAGGATGGACCAATGAGGAGGGGACAAGTGGCAAGCCCAGAGGCCACCACGTGTCCCTCCCCAAAGGTTGGGCTATTAGAGTGCTCTAGAAAAATAAGTGGCAAGTTGGTAGAGTTGAACCCGTGACCTCGCTTGAAAAAATCTGGAGCCTTACCACTATACCATGCCTTTGGTTCTTAACTGTATATGGTTTCTAATTATAGTTATGGTGATAAACGCTTGTGGTTGGGGGGAGGAGGGAGCCAGCTCATGAGCCAACCCCCTCCCATGTGAACACCACCAAATATTCGACAGTTAATGGTTGACGATTATCCAAAAAACCACACCAACTAAACCATAATGCAAACCATAATTGTGACATTTCTTCTCATATGTGAACACTTCAATGTTAAATTCTAATGATTTTCCATTAAACACGGGGATTATGCGCTAATCCAGATTAAAGTTAATCAAGAACATTTATCTGATAATTAACTTGTAGTTAATTCGACGACATGTTTATCGATCCCTCCAAAATCAGTGGTAACTCCAGTTTTAGTGGAGTTAACTGGAGTTACTCTAGTTTTAGTGGAGTTTTACTAGGAGAAACTGTTTTGGCCATAACTTTGGAAAAAATCGACCAAATTGGGATCAGGAAAAGGTTCTTGTAGATGATTTTGATGTCCTGAGCACATTGAAGAAGGTTTTAGGAGCAATAGAGAATTGTAAATAACACGTTTTCCATTATTGAGCTAATATAGAGGCCCAAGCTATGGAAGCTGGACCAAGGAGATGTAGCCTAGGAGGGGTGAAATCATTCATCAAAACATTGTGTTAAGTGTTCATTTTGATGGTTTGGTATACATTTAATTGTTGCTATTTAGCTGTTATGAAACCATCTCACAAAAAGATAGAAAAGATAGATCAACGCCTTAGAATTCAGCCTCTTCGAGGGGGAAACCTCCTTTACATTACATAAATGAACAATTCTTGGATGATACAAATGACAAGAAACCTCCTTTCTATATATAGGATTCTAAGGGGTCATAATTAATCAGAGCCGACATAGCAAAATAATATAAGGGCACAATAATAACAATAGTGGACTTTTATGGGCACAATAGTAACAATATGGGGACTTACATGGGTACAACATATATAATAATGGGGTTGTACTAATAACAATAAGGGGTTACACTAGTAGTATAGGGCCTAACATGGCCTCTCTCAAAAAGTTTTGTCTCAATGTTTAGTAGTTCTTGATGCTTCTATATAAAATTCTTGTCCTCCCATGTGGAATCTTCAGTGGGTAAGTTCTTCCACTTGATGAGATACTCTGAAATTGATTGATTTCGTAGCTTTCAGGTTCTTGTTTCTGTGACTGTTCCAGGTTCCAATATGATTTTTCCTTCCTCTTCAAGTTCTGGAAATATTGTTTGAATTGGGATCTTCTACAACTTTTGAATGAGTTTCCACACTTCTTTGTCCTTCTTCCATTCATCCCTTGCTTCGTTTATCCAATCTGGTTGGATAATAGAAATAACAGAAAACAATGCTTCCACATTCTCATTCTTTCTTGAGAGTTCATCTACAACAAAAATTTTCTTCCCTTTTCTGTAGATGATGTCAAAGTCATAACCCAACATATTTGTGACCCTTTTTTTATGTTCTTCTAAAGATAATATTTGTTTTAAAATGTATTTAAGACTATCATGATCCATTTTTACCTTGAAGTGTCTACCCATTGGGTAAGGTCGCCATTTCTTAATTGCATATAGTATCACCAACAGTTCCTTCTCATAAATAGCTTGCTTGAGATGTAGCCGTAAAAATACCCAATCATCTACATCAAATTTTTTTTCACTATGATGTTGATCTACCTGTTGTTTCATTCGATTTTGCACCAAAGTTGTGTTATCCTTTAAAAGTTGGAGAAATTGTTGTTGATGCTCAATGTGATATTTCACCGCTTGAACCTTTTTCTTCTTGATATTTCCTTCTATCTTGAGAGTTTGAGGAGCGGTAACTTCTTCCAATGCTTTACAAGATATGGTCGGATTCATTTCTTGATGTTCGATGTGATCTTTCACTTCTTGAAATTTTTTCTTCATGATATGTCCTTCTGTCTTGATAGTTTGAGGAGTAGTAATTTCATCCAATGCATTACAAGATACACTTGGATTCATTTCTTCTTTCTCGATGTGATCTTTCACTTCTTGAACCTTTTTCTTCTTTATATGTCCTTCTATCATGAGAGTTTGAGTGGTAATTCTTGCCAATGCTTTACAGGATATGGTCGGATTCATTTCTTCTTTCTTTCGGGTTTGTTCTTGGTGTATATCCTCTTCTTTTGATGTTTCTTGACCCTTTTCTTCCTCTTCTTCATACTCTATCTAAAATAATTTCTTCTCAGCACACTTATGACCTTTAGTGCATTTGCTATCACAATTGTAACAAAGCCCTTTTTCTCTTTTTTCTTCCAATTGTTGTGGTGTAACCATTGTAGGTTGTGGAAGGCTAGGAGAAGAAACACTTCCATAATTATAGTCATGAGTGGTGGGATTCCTTGTTTCCATAATTTCGCTTTCAACTTTTCTTTCCCACCTAAATGCCTTCTCCAATGAATCAAGTTCCCAAAGACGAACCTCATGTTAAATGTTATCCTTTAAAGTACCTATGAAGACATCAATCCTTTGTTTCTCTGGAATACCATTTACCCTTATATTCAATTTTTGGAAGTCCTCAATGTGCTCTGCCATTGAACACTTTTGTTTGAGATTTATCAATTGGCTAAAGAAGGTGTTGCTCTTTGTATCCTCATAATGTACTATCATTTCCTCCTTGAAAATTGACCATGTAACAAGTTGTTTACGAGAACAAAGCCCTTTATACCATAAAAATTGATCTGGTTCTAAATATGAATATGCAATACATAGTTTTGTAACAGTGCTACACCATGTATATCAAAATATTGCTCTATCTAAAGTATCCAATTTACCGGATCTTTGCCATCAAACTTCCTCATATCACCTTTTCTTAATTTTAGGAGCTCGATATTGAAACGACTATAAATATGTAACTTCATCTCTTCCAGTTCTGAAATTGTGACCTGGAGTAGCCCTCTGTGTCCTCTTTCCAATGCCACCAATCTGATCAAAATTGGATTCTCCAAGAAAGAGTTATGCACAATCTCCCAAGATGACCTGATTATATACCGTTTCAGAAGTACGAACTTGTATGATGTGCCAGGTGTCACTGTTTTGACCTTAGCATCTAAAAATATACAAAGAAAATCATCAGTCGTCCTCTTTCTGCAACTTCTTACGAATTTTCAATATGATTCTCAACACAAAAGTTATGATGATTTTCCTCAGGTCTCCTATTTAGAATGTAATTAAGGAGTCTGTAAAAAGTACCAACTTCCTCAGATCATATCTCCGCAAATATTGTGCAAAAATATTTGAAATTTGGACCTGCGATTCAGCACGATTTTGTCTCAAATGGTTTTTTTTTTTCACTTTTGAAATGTTACAGAAAAAAATTTATAGCGAAAATTTCATGATGACCTATTTGGAGCAGCGAAACCCTAGAATCGAAAGCTCTGATACCAAATGTTATGAAACAAGCTCACAAAATGATAGAAAAGATAGATCAACGCCTTAGAATTCAGCCTCTTCGAGGGGGAAACCTCCTTTACATTACATAAATGAACACAATTCTTGGATGATACAAATGACAAGACCTCCTTTCTATATATAGGAGTCTAAGGGGTCATAATATAATCAGAGCTGACATAACAATAATAATGTAAGGGCACAATAATAACAGTAGTGGGCTTCTATGTGGCACAGTAGTAACAATATGGGGACTACATGGGTACAACAATCTAATAAGGGGGTTGTACTAATAACAATAAGGGGTCACACTAGTAGTATAGGGGCCTAACATCAACACTTGATTTTCGTGTTATTTTTCTCATGAAATTAACATAAAATTTGACAAAATTTACCCATTTTTATTCACAAACACCATAAGGGAGCCTATTCACAAGAAGCAAAAGATAAGCACTTTTTTATAAATTTGATGTTGAAATTAGCACAACAAAACTAACAATCAACAACAGATCACTCCATCTTTGTGAAGGATTACCTCACTGAGGAGGTTGGGCTTAATATGGTTGGAAAGGTGGAATGATAGGTTGAGGAGGATATGACCAAGGTGAATACATCTACCATGGTCAATTGTTTGGAGGATACTAAGACTGAAAAGGTGCATCATGACTTGAACTGAAAGAAGAAGGATAGTATATACCTTGCATACCTCGTTGATATAGTCTAGGTCCTTATGGCCTGCTTCGGTTGAAAAAGAAAAGTTTCTCCATGCCTCCTTATGCTCCTTGATACACTTCTTTTAGACCTGGAAGAGATGGACACTTGTTAGTTGCATGATTTTCCTCACACACATAGCATATTTCTATTAAATTCAATGGAGACTCATTTCTAGGGTTCCTCTTGGTGCATCTAGCACAAAATATTGCCAATGCCTTTCCTGTCTCTTGTTTCTTCTTGATCTGCAATGTGTCCATCTACAAGGAAAATGTATGTAACATTTCACTTTTAAAATCCTCTAACATACTTCCTATTTCATTCTTGATGGGTTGGATCTACCTCTTTTCCTTGTAGCCCTAGAGTGGTTCTTGAACATTGTCTTAATTTCCTCATAATTGAGTTGATAAATGTCTCCATTTTACAACATGTTGAGGGTCTCCATCAAATCTTCCTTGACCCCTTGGAGTAACACAAGTTTCATTGATTTTGAATCAAGGGTGAAATTAGCTGTCCTATAGCTTGATTGAAATCTTTATTCAAATTTCTCAAGGGACTCATAAGGCCCTTGAATCATCCTAAAGATTTCTTATTTTGAGTCCCTTGCTGTACAATAATCTTTTTATTTTGTGTTGAATTCTTGTTGCATCTAAGCCCAAGTAGTGATGTTTCCTCCTTCCAAACTCACGAATCGGTGCATGGCTACATCCTTGAGGGTCGAAGGAAAAAATTTAAGTTTATGCACATCAGAGGTGTAATCATATGTCTTGCAGACTATAGAAAATTCAAACATGAAAGTTTTAGGGTCCTCATAAGCCAAGACATGAAAGTGTGGAAGAGCGGTGGGGCTAATTTTCTTCATTCTAGCCTCCCCATTTGTCTCCTAGATAAGAAAGAATTTAGGTTTCATGTTTCCAACCATCTCTTCAGTGGGTGATGGAGGTTCTTCATCACTTTAGGCTCCTAAAGAACCTCTAGTTTCTCACCGAGAAGTTTCTCCAAATCCTTTGTGGTCAGAGGAGGAGGTCCATAGGCACCAAAAAGTGATGGTTGACTCTTTTTGAAGTGGGATTTATAGGAAAAAAAATACATGAATCGTCCCTATCCCTAAGAGGCATGAAAATAATGTTTTTTTATTTTTATTTTTATTTGAAATTTTATAAGAAAAAATATTAATGCAAATTTTTGTTTTTGTTTTTGTTTCTAGAAATCAAATGGGAAAGAAAGCAACCTAAAGAAGAAAACAATACCTACTTTGGCACCTCCATGGAAATGGTGCCAAAAAGTGATGAGTATCGGTATTACAAAAAGAATGTTACAACTCCCAGGGATACCAACTTTAATTTATCAATGTAGAGTTCATACAAACTTAAGAGGTGATAATGTGATATGCCCAACAAGCAAGATTTTACCTAAGTTTATATGTAGCAATGAATTGAACTGAAATGTGCAAAGACCATTTTGAAAAATTCCAAAGAAGGAAAACTATTGAAATTAACTTTGTAAGAAAAGATACATTGGAAGCATTACTTTTCCTACTGCATGAAAGAAACACTAATCTATTTCCATGGAATGAAATGTTGGAAAAGAAATTATAATCTATTTTACAGAAGGTAATTAATAGGAAAGTAACCTCAAGCTAGTTGCATGAAAGTAAATGCCATGATTTGAAAGAAAACAAATTTATTATATTTCAATAAAAGTAAATTATATTCTATTTGCAAAGGCCATTAAATTTTTGAAAGTGATCAAGATAAACTATTTTTATGCTAGTTAACTCATAACCAAAAGAATTTACCCTAGTTGCAGAATTAAAACCCCAAGTATGAAAGAAAGGTATTTAAAGGGTCTTGGACCTTTTTAAAGTTAATTTTCAAGGCTTAGAGGATGTTTTAGAGTGATTAGAAGCAAAAAATGGCTTTATAGGAAATTATGGGTGTGTTCTGAAGAATTTTGTGTGATGTTATAGGATTGTTATAGGATGCCATGTTTTGCTATATGACAACATCTGAGAGAAATCTAAGGGTACTAGGAGTGGTATGAAGGCACGAGAAGGTGATATTATGTCGTGGAAGGGTGAAATATAACTCTATAAACCTAGATAATATCAGTATACTACATTTTACAAGGGAAAAAAAGGAAACTAATAGTCGCCTGTAGCTCGATGGTGTGATTTCTGAAATGTAGACAACTTACAAAGTGAGTAGAAATGGAAGGTGGAATGTTAAAGGAAGTTATGCTCATGCATAGGAAATGATTTTATTATAATCTATGAACCAACAAACTTCATATGCACACCAAATAAATGTTCAACTAACAAATACCAAGTGATTAAATGACTGTTAAAACACTGATGGTAGAAAGCAAAATGCATGTGAAAGGTTGAGTTGACTTTTGAACTGAATCTAACTATTGCATAAAGAGAAACTATTTTTGGTGCTTGTGCACACAGGGTACATAAACAAGATTCATGAGGAAGCTCCATCACCAACCTGCAAATATAATTCTTTCCTTGTAAACCAGAATTGCAGAAAAGTACCACAAATAGACTAAGTGCACGCAAAATAAATACATAAAAGAAATTTACAGAAGGAGGGGCTTGATTGCTTGGGTTTGGATCTAATCCAAGGAAACTCATCTCCCTTAAAAAAAAAATCATATTGGAAGCAAAATGATGCTTTTTATTAATCTCAAGAAATTTTCAAGTATGTAAAATGATAATGTAAATAACAAGCAGAAGTCTCTTGCTCTAATAGTGACTATCCCTTTTAGGAATTTATAGGAGAAAGATAAATTATTACTGATATTTACAGAGAGTAATAATAAAATAACCAGCAACAAGTATTCACATAAACACTACACACAATATTTAACTAGGAAAAACCCAAATCTAGGGAAAAACCCAACCCAATGAGATCTCATTAGCATTGGCCAAAACCTTGGCCAATCTGGCCAAGTGAGCCATTACTGCTCACCTCCAGGCCTACATTACAATGAAGTATTCCCAACCTTTTATAGGCTCCATTACATGAAATACCATAGGTTGAAAACCATGGGGTGCACAATACCATGTGCCCGAAACCCATCACTCTTTAACCTGGTCAACTTTGACTCCATTCCAAGTCAAGTTTACCTGACAATTCCCCCCTTAAACTTGACTTGGGATTCCTTGACTAACTCCAGCCAAACCTACTAAGTGAGATAACTCTGCTCACTCTAGCTCTTACCCCCTCAAAGCTTAATACCTGGGGTATCAGTTAACCTGAAATCCCCTTATCACCTAGGTCAACCCAAACTTTACCAGTGATTACTGAGGGGTACGCATGCCATACCAGGTCTTACAACAATATGCTCATTTACATGTAATAAAAATTGACTCCATAATATTTTGTTTTCCCTTGTTGCTGTCTTTGTACATATGAAAACAATGTCCATATAAAAAGAGCCCATCTACCAGATATCTTGTGTCACCATCCACTATAACCTCTAGTTATCTGGGTCTTCTTTTCAAGTACATGGTTCCTCAATTAATTAATTCACGTGCACATATCCTCTCTCGCATGTGCACATATCCTCTCTCTCTTTTGCAGTATAAAACATGAGCGTGGTCTCTTGCATTGATCACAATAGAATTATGTGCATTGCATCTATAACCCAGGCCCACCACCATAAGACAAGACTTCAGTTTCATACTGGAGCATATTTGCATAGCGACCAAACCTTCCAAACCTTATATTGAATCCTAACCATAGCATAATGTGCAAAGATTCTAAGTTTTAATTTTTCTTTGACACCACAGATGTGTAGAGCTTTCTTTTTTAATTCAAGTGTGGCCCTCGTGATCTTTGTTCAAACTATGTGTGCATTTAGAAATATTTTTCAACAATTGTTTCTTCGATGTAACCCTGGGCTCCCCTTCATTTCATGCTCATTTCCTTGGCCACGTCAAGGGCTACCCTTATCACCTTCTCCTGCTATTATAGACATATTTGGGCACTACAAACCCAATCACATATGTCGATAAACCAAGGGCTCTTAAACCCCTAAAAGTGTTGTTTCAAACCCTAAAAGATCAAGGTCAAATGATTACATCATTTTCCAGAAGTTCTCCCTGAAAAACCACTCAGAAATGGTCAAAACTAGACCATACAGACTGCTCCTTGGTCAAGGTGCGATGCATATCACCTGTTACACATAGGGGGTGCGATGCATATTGAAAATTCCTTCTGTAGGGTGCGATGAGTGAGAGTAGACAAATGGCAGAGGCAGTTTTCTAGGTGGAAACTCAGACAATCTTCTAGAAATTGCTCATATGACACTTACCTCTCTGAATTCGCCCAGGGATGAGTAAGAGATCATGAAATCTCCAAGTGGAACCAAGAACTATCAGTGAAATAACACTAATGAAAAAACCAGAAGCTGACTCACCCCTCTGCAAATATCTATAAATGGATCCCTCATCCCAGAGCTCCAAGGGATGGAATTTTGTAATTTGTAAGGAAGTTCTCTTGGTTTCTCTTTGAGACATTGTATTGTTGGGTGATCTTGCTTTTCATGGGGTGAAGAGGGCTTTCATTATGGGAGGATGATGCTGGATCAGACAATTGGGTTGTAATCCTCTCTTCTACTTCTACTATCAATAAAGCAATTTGAGTTTTCCTCCATATACTTGTGTACTTGTAAGTCTTGTATTTGTGAATGCAATTTTATGATTAATGTACTTTTGATTTTCCATTGTTTATGGTATTATAGATCTCTATGCTTTGATGGTATTTTGCTACTTTGCCTCTACAGGTGTTCTTTGAAGTAGGACAAGTGAGAAAGGAGTGGCGAGATCTATCAAAGGAGAGAGGAAACAAGCAAGGAGCCAAGAGAAGGATTGAGGTTGGTGCTCTCTACTTCTCTCTTATCTATCATCCATAAAGGAAAACACAAGTTACTTTGAATTGTTTGTTTCTAAGATATCTACCCATCTTAGTGGGACTAGCAGATCAAATAGTGACACTAGTTTTCCTGGAAACAAAATGGTGATTTTGTTGGGGAGCGAATAGTTTGTTTGTTTGTTACTGTTGTTTTCTTTATAAACTATAGACAGAGCCTGAAGTTAAGCTAGCTAGCCTTCGAACTGCACTTGCTATGCAAGTGAAAAGTAGATCAACGCTGCTTTAGTCAATATTCGGGTTGGTTTATGAACTGAACATCTGACTTGAAAACATCCCAAGTGCCCTGGTGGTAGCTCAATAACCTCATAAGATCATACCCCTATACTTTGTGTTTACTGTCTATCATAGCTTAGCTGAAATAGCTGAACTTAGCTACAAATTTTGAGCAAAACCAAGCTCAGTTTCATTCTCTAGACCATTGCACTATCCCTTATTGGCAGTCTAGATGCATTGCACCTCCCTTGTGTTGTTGGTGAGATGCATCCCTGTTTCCCTTAAGGACAAGTGCGATGATTGAATGAGACTGTTTTCCTCTTTGGAAATTGGTTTTTTCTTCATTGTTTTCAGCTCTATTTAGTAGTTTTGTTGCTTTTGATCAGTATATCATTGTTGAAGCCTTCTTCCTTTACATTATTCAACCTCCATTGATAAGGAATTTTGAATGTTTTTTTTATGTATTTTTCATCATTTATAGTCCTCCTTTGTAAATAGTAGCTTAAATCGAACTGTCGTCTTTTGATTCAAAAATGTCGCAACTGTCATTGTGAGTCAAAAAGAAGAGTGTCATAAGTCTTCCTCTTCTAGATAGTTGATTGTACTTTTTCCATTGTATTTGATTTGAATTATAAATATTTGAAGTGTCGAAAGAAATCTCCCATTCGAAATTGAAAGTGTCATCTTAGTCTTCCTTTCGTTTTTGAAAATAAATTGCAAAAGTGTCGCTTTGAAGAAAAGTAATTCAGATCTATACTTAGTTTTGTTTTTGGCATTCTCACATTAAGGAAACGGAAAAACAAATACATGCATGTGCATTTACATTTAGACTACATGCAGAAATTGATTTAGGAAAAATTTAGTGTGTGCTCTCTGCTCTTTGTTGAAAGAATCGTACTCTTCTTTCCTTAGTAGCTAGGATTTTCATTGCTAAAATAAAACAAATGACTATTTATCATCTTAGATTGCATATTTAGGAATTTTACATCTACATCACGTGGTGAAAAACATTGAAAGGAAAACTTCTTAAAAAATATCAACTATAAAATAAACCTCAATGAACATAAAAATGCTTTGGAACCTAACGCACAACATCTAGAAGTCTAGGCTAGAGACGTATTCTGACATCGTAAATCTTGGTAACTATCATTTTCATCGTAGGTTGGGTGATTCCTCCTCTTTGATATGACAAGTTCCAGTACAGACGTGTGCTCCCCGTACCATTGAGTATATATTGGGAGACCACAATAGGCTGATAGCCTTTATCGTTAGGAAGTCATGTCTGCCGCCCTATCGATTGCAATGCACTAAATACATCATTCTAAAAGATTGTCTGCCATACATAAAGTCCTTGGTAATTTCTCTTTAATTTACCACCAAGGTGTATATTGCAGTTTTGCGATTGGTTTGTTAATCCCTCTGCTTAGATTTCCAAAGTAGTCACTTTCATTCCTTTTCGACTCCTTAAAAGAAAAGGTCCATCTAAGCACTTGTCACTTCAGGCTCATTAAAAATCAAAGGTGATGAGAGTCACCTTTAACTTTTTCTCGACTCTTAAAAATTGAAAAAGCAAGTTGTGTCAAAGTGTCATAAAATTTATTTAATTCAAAATAACATCCCTGTTCCCTCGTTGATCTTAGGTTGAGGTAATGGAGTTCACCAATCAAGGATTTCCCCTTGGGGGGAATCCTATTCCTTTCTCTTCTTGGGGAGATATTGGTGCTCCATACATGGCTACATTGCCCCTTCCAGGAATCAAAATTGGCCTACCGGTATGGCTATTGTCAACCTCTGTTGTTCAAAACACCGTAATTCCTCAACAATCGAATCAGCAACCAGATGATACTAGAGTTTCTCCCTCACCTTCTACTTCATTTGTTTCTCCCTCTCCTTCTTCCTCTTCACTTGGTGAAACTAGTGATACTAAAAACCAAGTAACTGAGAGAAGAAGAAAGGGAAGGAGAAGAAGAAGAAGAAGCCGGTCAAGCAAGGGGGCAATCATGCATCATCCGACGAAAATCCACACACCACACCTTCCAAACCAAAATCTCCATGCACAATTTGCAAAGGAAACCATTTTCATTGAGATTTACCTTGCATTTCGCGGATCTTGAGAGACTGGTCTCCACACTTGCACCATCCGGTGTCATCAACCTCTGTCGATCATGTTGAGAGTACACCATCGACTAGCGAAAATAAAGTCAATGGACAAAAAGGAAGATCTAGATTTCCTTGTAGATTGTGTGAAGGTGATCATGCCCTCCACTGTTGTCCTTTTCTAGATGAAGCTAAAAGTGTCTTGGATACCGTCCTACTTCATCACAATGAATTTTTCCTTGATACAAGAAACTCTTACCAAGTCCATCACCAATTGAAAATCCAACTGACATACCTCTATTTTTGGTCAAAATGCCTATAATTGAAGATAAACCCTCTGAGTCCATACCAAACCAAAGTCAACAGGTCGGGACGGCAGTCGACCCAGTTTTGCCTTTAGAAGGTCCACCTTCAGATGATACAGTCTCTAAAGAGAATGAGAATGGCACTGTTAAAATTATTTTTGTTAACATAGAGTCTGATGAACATGGGGTAAATCTACCCATTCCTTTACCATAGGAGGGAAGTTCCCCATTTCAAGAGATTCATCCGACCATTTATTCAGTCCCTCCTCCAAGCAATCTAGTCGTTTCCTTTGATTGGAATCTACTAGCGGGACCCCGCCTTCCATCTAATGTGCCATTCAGAATCATAGTACAAGTTTACAGAATGATCATGGTTGGAACTATCATAGATGAAGGGGCTTCCATGAGTATCCTTTCCTCAACTGCTTGGAAAGTGTTTGGTTCGCCATTGCTTCTGCCTGAGAATCGAAATTTGTCAGGCTTCAATAAAGGAACCAGTCGACTATTAGGGATCCTTCCAAATGTGCCTATAACTTTGAGAATGAAAAATGTTCACTTGAACATGATTGTAGTCCATGGGCCACTAGATTACAATCTACTCCTTGGGCATTACTACATTTATGGCATGGGAGCTATTGTTTCCTCACTCTTTTGGGTGATGTGTTTCCCGTATGAAGGCAGAATGGCACAGCTTGTTGACCAGCTCTCATTTCCTGATTCAAACATGGCTACGAGTCAAATGGCATCCCTAAATGGTCTCTTTGCACAAGGAATGTCTCTTCAACCTCCATTTCATCCACCTAATTACCGCGAGTGATTTGGTGAATGTAACAAAGCTTAGGGGGCACACACCCTGGTTTGCTTCGGCAGGCAAATCCAGATGAAAAGATAGATTTCCTCGTAGGTTTTATGACCAGTCTAAAACACCTATCCGTGTAGGATATGGGATCAGTCTGGAACAAGATCTCCTCTTCGTAGGTTATATGATTGGTCTAAAACACCATTTTCGTATAGGATATGGGATCAGTCCGAAATAGGATCTCCTTGAAGGTTATGTGATTGGAAGTGCTAACCCATACCATTCACCTTTGTCTATTTCGATGGACAAATCCAAGGAAGTGTTTTGTCTACTCCGCAGATGAAAAAATATTGCTTAAATGCAAGGACTTCCATATGGTGACCTGGAAACTCTACTTTTCTTTATACATGGGGACATGCAAACCTTCTATATGCAAGTGAAAAGTGACCAGCGTAACTCTAACCCCATAGTATTTTACTAACTTCAACTGCTTAGGTTAGGTGATTGGTCTGATCCACCATTCACCTTTTTCGGTGGCCCTAACAAAGTAAAGGAAATGTTTTGTAGGAAACTATCCTACCTAATCTCAATAGTTCATTAACTTGTAGTGTAGTTAGTTCTATAGTTGGTCGTTTCTACCCTGCATAAAAAAGACAATGAGAAAAGTTTTGCATGGGGAAGGCTCACTAAAAAATGAACCTAATAAATAAGAGACATCTTTAAAAGATGACTAGCATGAGCAGTGTTACCATAGGGTTGAAGCTCGTTAAAAAATAAACCCGCCATTGAGCGTAGTTTCTAAAGATTCAAGTTCATTAAAAAATGAATCCACCCTCGGTAAATAATCTTTGTGATCGCATTGCTATCAGCATTTTGAGCCTTGGTCGTGTTCTTACTGTCACTTCCACTCTTTGAGCTGATCATATGCCTCCACTTGATTGTTTACCCTTTTGAGGAACAATTGCGACGAGTGATTCTATTATCCACCCTTGTTACACTGCCATGTTTGAGAAGTTCCAAACTTACCTGGAACCTGTTGCTACTCGGATACATCACTTGTTCCTCAAAAACGAGTCTCTTTTAAGCTCTTTTTAGACTCATAAAATATGAAAAAATTGCCGAGCTAATGGCCTTTCTAGCTCATTAAAGTAAAGGGAAGTGCCAACCCTCCTCTATATATTAATATTTTTAGACCTGAGGGATCATTACACAAAAAGATCGAGCGCTTGTCTTGTTCGGCTCGCTAAAACTACCGAAAATTCATCCCTTTCGTATTATTTTATACTTTTTTCAGACTTAAGGGATTACACCACGAAAAAGAACTACTAGAGTTTCCTTTCCGTCTCTTTTCAAACTCTCTAAACATGAAAAAGACCGAGTTGTCTTTGTCATTAAACTCGTTAAAACAATAGCAACAAACTTGTCCATCCGGACAAGAGCGAGTTTCACTATCACTAGGCTCGCTAAAACATAGCGACAAGTTTTCCCGAAGGGAAAATTATAGAACAAGAATATGTTATCATCCTCAAGCTTGAGAAAAATAAAGAAGTACCAGTCAACAATGACTGGGGAAAAAGGCAAGAAAACTTGAAGAACTTCATTGGTAGCAATTTGCTCTTGAACATGACACTTTCACTCCATCACCATGATTAAGTCGGGTTGGGTTATTCCGTTCACCATCACCATTGGTCCTCCATACCATCCATGGGGTTAACACTACCGATCCATCATAGTGTCACCGATCTGTTCAAGAGAAGTCGCTCAAAGAATTCACCAACCCAGCTAATGCCTCATCCACTGCAATACCTTCACTCTCCATTTTTCATTACTGCCACTCCTAAACCCTGTATCATCAGATCATTTTCACCTCCAGAAAATCATTTTCTTCATTTCATGTCGTAGATGTGGGATTCGTTAAGGCCCTCCTACAACGGGTCACTTCTTGTCGACATAAACTCATTATCCAAGAAGTTGACTTAGGAACAAACCTTTCAATACTTTGAAGCTTGCATGCCTCAATGGCAAGTTTCTCACTTCCGGTGACATGTTTACATCAATGGCCTTCGACCGAAAGATTTTGTGTGGTGTTTGACATTAGATCCTATATTCACACCACATGAATTGTACTGTAGTACCTTGAGGGTCATTATCATTATCGGTGATTCCTCTCGCACCTATTAACAACTTACATCATTGGCTGGTAATCAGGCGATGTCTTTCCATGTTCGACCTTAGGACATCTTTTCACATGAATTGACTTGTACATCGGGTGAAGATTGAATGAGTTTGAAGACCCCAGATCTAGTTTCATCCATCCGGGCTGTGATACATTCAAGAAAATAAAGAAATCAAATGTATTCCATAGCTGCACAGATGATCATCCAAGCTAAGGGATGATGGCTCTACAAGAATCATCAGTCTTCCGCACATACGGTTGTCTATCCTATGTACATGAAAATGAATTTAGAAAGCTAAGCATGGGAATTCTCACCTCAGCTAGATCATGAAAATAATATGAAGATAATGTATTGTATTGTATTTTATATAGGTCACCTTCCAGTTTGAAAAACCTTGGATCCTCATGATAAAGCATTTCACTCGACATCAGAAGATTTACGACCTCATGCTTTAGGGGACAACTATTATAGACATATTTGGGCATTGCAACCCCAATATCATATGTCGATAAACCAAAGACTCTTAAACCCCTAAAAGTGTTGTTTCAAACCCTAAAAGATCAAGGTCAACTGATTACATCATTTCCTAGAAGTTCTCCCTCAAAAACCACTCAGAACTGGTCAAAACTGGACCATACAGACTGCTCTTTGGTCAAGGTGTGATGCATCTCACCTGTTACACACAGGGGGTGCAATGCATAATGAAAATTCCTTCTGTAGGGTGCGATCAGTGAGAGTAGACAAATGGCAAAGGCAGTTTGCTAGGTGGACACTCAGATAATCTTCTAGAAACTACTTATATGACACTTGCCTCTTTGAATTCGCCCAGGGATGAGTAAGAGAGCATGAAATCTCCAAGTGGAACCAAGAACTATCAGTGAAATGACACTAATCAGAAACCTAGAAGCTGACTCACCCCTCTGCAAATATTTATAAATGGATCCCTCATCCTAGAGTTCCAAGGGCTAGAATTTTGTAATTTGTAAGGAAGTGTTGTTGGTTTCTCTTTGAGACATTGTATTGTTGGGTGATATTTCTTTTCATGAGGTGAAGAGGGCTTTGATGCTGGGAGGATGATTCTGGATCAGACAACTGGGTTGTAATCCTCTCTTCTACTTCTACTATCAATAAAACTATTGGAGTTTTCCTCCATATACTTGTGTACTTGTAAATCTTGTATTTGTGAATGCAATTGTATGATTAAATCTTCAATGTGCTAAGTCAAGATAGGATCTAAAATTTTCATTGATTTTCCCAACTATAACAGCTCTAGCTCATTGGAAAGATTCATGGCCAAAACCACTCATAGATCTGAGTCTCAAAATGAGGAAGGGCTCCATCTCTTTGTTTTGTCCACCATCACGAAGATTAAAATCCTTCATGCTATTCAAACCCTTGTCCTCCTCCTCTGGTAGCAATTACTGCACCTTCAATATGGAGGGTGTGCAATAAACATTTTTGTTTCTAGATTTATTGTCCCAAAAGTAACCATACCTAGAAAAATGCTTCCTTCCCATTCCAACCGATCTCAACTTTTGCAACCTCTCGAAATCTCGATGCCATTAACAGAAGACCATGTGGCAGTAAGAACTTGTTTCGATTCCTATAAAGAATCAATATGATTTCTTTTCCTCTTCTTAAGAAAAAGGACCAAATCTACTTTCCACGTTAGATATATCTATCAAATTCCTCATGCAAAGCTGGTACTTTGGTGTTTTCTCAGTCTTTCATTCTTAGTCATCAACGTCTATTCTTAGCCTTTCCGCTCTTCAAGAATACACTCATTGGCCATGAAAACCACATTTCTGACATTCGACATGAGAATTCCAGCAGTGCCATTGATTCCACCAATTTATTTTCTTGATTCATGCTCGGATCTGCATGGGCAGGGTGGAAGAGCGATTGGGACCCGAAAAATATCAGGGATCTTTGATAGATGGAGGCACCCCGTTGATGTAATCCATAGATCCACATTACATCTGACAAGATCTAGCTTCTTTTCATACACAAATCTGTTGACAATGAAACTCTACATAGAACAATGAAACTCTACATACAAGATCCATTCTCTTCTCACGCATATTTCTCTATCCACCATTTCTTCGAACAATGCAATGCTGTTATTGTGATCCTTTTACCACATAAAAGGATCCAGTAAATCCCTTCTTGATCCTAGATTGAGATCAAATGATCATAGATATACATCGATATAGCATATCTTCAGAGCTTTATTCATTAGACCATAAACTTTTGGTTACCCTCTGTCTTTTTGAAGCCAATTCTTGGCTCCGACACCACTTGTTAGGAATTTAATGGAGAAAAATAAATTATTACTGAGATATATAGAGAGGAATAATAAAATAACTAGCAACAAGTATTCACATAAACAATAAACACAAGATTTAACTGGGAAAATCCCAAATCTAGGGAAAAGCCCAACCCAATGAGATCTCATTAGCATTGGCCAAAACCCTGGCCAATCCAACCAAGTGAGCCTTTACCGCTCACCTCCAGGCCTACATTACAATGAATTAATCCCAGACTTCTATAGGCTCAATTACATGCAATACCATAGGAAGAAAACCATGGGTGCACAATACCATGTGCCCCAAAACCATCACTCTTTAACCTGGTGAACTTTGAGTCCATCCCGAGTCAAGTTTACCTAACAATATTGCCTCTATAATTCGAATCCTATTGAACTGCTAGGCTCTTTTATTTATACAAACATGAGTGAGGGGAAGCCTCCTTGAAGGGAGGTTTTGTAGCTCCTAGAGACAACCCTCAGGTTGAAGAGAGACTAGCGCCTAGGACATTTTAAAGAGTGCTTGTGAGATCTGCTGTAATTGTTCACTAACACTCAACATTGAACATAATTTTAATAGAATTGATTTGGAATCTCTTTCAAGAGGGTGGATTAACATTTATACCAAAGTAGACTTAAATATCAAGCTCTGGTGGCTAACTCATAGAATCATATAGTTCATTAGTCATTGTAGCAAGTGTGAGAGAAGAATATGTAGAAGATAAATCAAATATATAGGGCTAAGCATAGAATCCCACGCATCAGAAATCGATAAGAAATGAGAGAATGAACATTGAATGATATTTCAAATAACATGGAGAAAATATTAAGGATGTTAGATCTCATTAGTCACAAGCATATCAATTCAAATATTAAACACAGAGGAATCCATAATCTCATAAAACTACATCCAACAACTACTATTACATTTCATCTAAGAAGAAAAACACAGATGAATGGAATAAACATATGAGAGGGTACATACTATAGCCTTATGCAAGAAGAATCACCAAAACTATTTATTAATCTTCAGAATAGAGAATACACTTTCCATTTCTCCATTAACAGTTCCAGAGACCCCTTTGAAACAAAATTTGGAACCCTTACTAATGAGTTCCTCTTCACTTTTATAGGGAGAAATTCTAAACAAATAGTCACAAAATATCTTGAATGCTACAGTTGTCTGAAA
Organism: Pinus taeda; assembly: GCA_000404065.3. Lineage (NCBI taxonomy): Eukaryota > Viridiplantae > Streptophyta > Pinopsida > Pinales > Pinaceae > Pinus > Pinus taeda. Next base: position 116,823 of record APFE031411688.1, read on the forward strand.
TGCCCAGTTGTTTGAGCATGTGAATGGCCTAATTGTCCTAATGATTACATAGCAGAATTGATTCTTTTATTGAAAATGGAATATGAACAAAAACGTGAAAAACTTGAGGTGACATAATTGACATAACAACATATCTCCATTGTCGATTCCTCTAATTTCCTCAGGTGGACTCGGGCTCCATGATCTAGGTTAGTGGTGGGTTGATGATTTGGCCATGTCTCTGCCATTATATTTCTTCCATGGTTATTTGCAAATTATCCTATTTCTTTCTCCCTCTAACCACTTAGATTGTCCCTTTTTAGAGATGGCCATGATTTGGTGTAGTGGTGTTGAAGGTGCTCTACAACTTAATTGTCGACCCATTCATCCTCCATACTCTTTGCATTACAGTATCAGAGCCTTAAAATATTGTAACTCTATTTAAAAGAAACATTATAGAATTGCAAAGTTATGATGCATTTAGCCCCTTTATGCTTAGCTACTTTTTGTTTATTCACCATAGAACCTTGTGTTGTGATCGACGGCTTTGTACCCCATTACATTGGATATTTCAAAGTCCTCGATATTGTAACAATTTTTTTTTAACATGGGATTATCATAGTTCAAAATCCCAGTTGGCATTTGGCCCCTTCCACTTAGCCCCCTTATCGCATTTCCTCCAAGGGACCAAGAGCTATGATCAGTGGCATAACACTTAAGTGTTAAGGCTTGCTCTATGCTCTTGGTTCTTTAGATCTCCCTCGACCATATGCCACTCAATATTGGAAGCTTCCTTCATCGTAGCTTTTTAAAAATTCATTTACATTGGAGTTTTGATATCCTCATCCCTGATATGGTACATAGCACTTGGGGGCTTGGCCCAGCTCTGCGCCCTTAGTCATTTGGTTCTTCATGACCAACTTCCACTCGACATCAAAAGACCCTTTCATTGTAACTTTTTAAAAATGTCAATTGAACAGGAGTTACGAAATCTACATCCTTTGAAATACTGACCTTTGAGATGATGTCATGTTGATGTCATCATCTCTACATGACGCCTCCTTAGTGGTGACACATGTCACACTTATTCTCCCCATTTAGCCACCCAAAATGCTAAATCTAACAACCATGTGTTCTCCATACTACCATGTCATTCTAATGTCATCTACCTCATCATCTTCTCATAGCTAATCGCTTATTTCTACATGTCCTATTGGAGGAGAGAGAAAATGGTCCCTTGGGTTCTTGGGTTTTTCAAATAATTTCTTTTATAAATCCTTAGTCTTTGTTACCTCGGCACTTATAAAAAATTGGGATTATTAAGAACCTGCAAAATTTCGATATCCGAAGTTCTGAAATGACATACCTTATGAAATTTGGGTTCCTATATGCCTCCTTCTCCATCCATTATCGATATCCAACGTTCTAATAATCGACTCCTAATATTTTGTTTTTCTCTTTTCAATAAACTGTTGAGGTCCCTATGTTCCGACCCCCAATATTCTAAAGTTCCGATATGCTGAGGTTCTGATAAAATTCTACAATATGTCTCGAGGTTCTTGCCTACTCTGATTTTCAGCCTTCTGATATCAGGCTCTGATATGAAAAAACTTTTGATATCGGGTTCCAAAATTTAGCTCTTCTTCTTCATCTTGACTTCCAACTTCTGACTTCCAAATTTCAGCTCTCGAAATTTTGGATCTCTCTTTTCATTTCCCTTTAGTAGATCTAGATAGCACCTATCATTCTCTGTACCATGGATAGAAAAATATAGGACCATTTGACATAAATATAAGAAGGTATGATAGGTGACAACATTGACTGTAATTGGGGACAATGTATTGCAAGCAATGCATTGAGAACTTGAAAATTAATGCATGCACCATTGGGCATGGAGTCATATTATTCAGGTGCATAAAAACAAAAATAGAAGCACCAAGAAATTAAAACATTAATGGTATGTACAATGTCTCACTGGTATATACAGTAGGTGAAAATGGACCTCTTTAATGCTAGAAATAGAGCTTGAGAAACTGCCCATTCACAGGCAGTTCAAGAATCTCACCATCCAATTTTTCCAGTAAGAAGGTATTGTTTCCTTTTTCTTCATATATCTTGAAAGGTCCAAACACAAGGGATCAAACTTCCCATGCTTTCCATTTTCCTCTCTCCTAACATCAGATATAAGCATCAAATCTCTTGGTTGTAAGGATCTGTCCTTTACCCTTTTGTCAAAAAGATCCTTCATCTTTTCCTGATATTTACTCAGATTCTAAGTTACTTGCCCTCTAGTTTCTTACAATTCTACGAGCTGATTTAAACTCTTGGTCAGAGAATTTGGCCCCTCCTCAATATCTTGTAGAATGTTAGCCACTTTCATGGCTAGTTGGACATGGGAAATTTCAACCTTTCCATATACCAACTCCAAAGGAGACTTCCTAGTTGACCTCTTGGTGGCAACTTTGTTGGCTCATATAGAAAATTTCAGTTGTGAGTCCCAGATTTTTCGATTTTTAGATATGGCCTTTTTTAGAACCCTCACTAGAGTTTTATTTAAAGATCTAACCAATCTATTTCCCTGCAGATAGTAGGTGGTGGAGTGTCTCATGATGGTATTATATTTTTGATAGAAACTTATAAAATTGGCTGACTTAAATATCTGAGCGTTATTTGTGATAATCTTCCTTGGACAACCAAATCTAGCAAGGATATTCTCCTCCATGAACTTGATGACCACTACATCAATTGCATTTCTGGCTGGGATGAGCTCCACACATTTTGTGAAATAATCAGTGGCTATAATTATCCATTTGTGTTGACTACTGGATGGCGGAAGTATTTGTTCTATGAATTCTAGCCCCCATTTCTTGAAGCGCTCCTCCATAAAAATAGATATCAAGGGGAGGGGTGCTTACTTCTGCTTCTCAACAAAAATCTGACATTCTTCACAGGAACTAACATAAGCATGAACCTAACTGAACAACTTGGGCTAGTAGAAATCTACTTTGAGGATATTATGGGTTGTGTCTCTCATGTTGTAATGTCCCCCACATAATTTTTTATGGAATTCATCAATCACCTTAGGAATCTCTTCTTCTGCCAGACATAAAGGTAAAATCTCCATTAGGTTCTTGTAGTACAACTGACCATTTGAGATAACGGACTTATGGGCTTGTAGCCTCAAGGCCCTATATTTAACTTTGTAAAAATTCAATGGGAATTTCAAAAAAAGTAAAATAATGGATAAAATACTTATACCATTGTTAGACTAGGTATTGCATCTGGTTTTTTTTTGTGTTGAGTCCTCGATATTGTCTTGTTCCTCTCCTCCATCCTCATTTTCCAATAGATTTATGCCCAAGGCTTGGCAATTAGCCTCAAAAAATATTTTACTAATCCCTACCCCTTGATCAACTTAGTGGGTTTGATATCCATATCATATTCTTGAATCTTGGAAATTCACTTGCCTCTATTGTCATCACTGTCACCCTGCATTGTTGGTGTTATGATGCATATGTTGTCCTAGATGGAAACTCATTTGTAACAGAATAATTTTATGGTAACTAGATGAATCCAAAGGTCAATTCAGAAGTCACAAAATGATGGAACAAAATACCATAATGATGGGTCAAAGGTTTTCAAATAAAAATTAGAAAGTTTGATATAGGTGAATATTTGAAAATATATACATGATTTCATCAAGACCAAGTCGCGTATACATGCGAGTTTGGTAAAGAAAAGTAGCGTATGGTTTTGGTACCATGGTATTCTAAATATCAAGGGTCCTTACCATGGCATTGATCCATAGTAATGAGTGCGACAACAAATATTGAACCTGTCAAAGATTACCACTAGCACTAATGTAGTTTTGACCATGGTATTGGATAAGGGCTAAACTATATAAAGAGGTGAATATCAAAGTGATAATTGTGTAAGTGAAATGGTTTTTGATGAATACTTCAATCTGAATTATATTTTCATGGTAAGGGCCATAATTGCCACATTTATCTCAAATAATTATGCACTGATGAATACAATGATGGATCATGATCATGAAACCTGAAATGACTTTTCATTGTATGATCTGCTGATGGATTGAATAGATCTAAGTACTGACGCATGTTTTTATCTCTTTATATTATGATCTGGGTCTTTCTGAAGTTCTAAAGAGCTACACATGTTTAGGTCAAAATTTGCAGATCTATACATTGGTTGGTCTCACGAAAAGAACGTATACACACAGGTTGGATTCTTCAAAGTATCGCATATAAAGTAAGGGTTTATGTTCATAAATGACTGATCAACCTAATCAGTGTTGTTGCTTTTATGCTATTTGTCAATGATGTCCTCATGGTTGATCTGGGTTAAATGATAATGTATGAAGTAGAAATGATTGAATGACGAAGTTTAATTTTGTTATTGATTGATTGAATAATACTTGTTGATTATGATTGAAGGTAGTTATGTGATCGGTTCAGAGTGTTGTAGTAGATCTGAGTATGATTTAGTGTTATTTTTCAGAATTGCAGTGGTCAAATTTTCAGTTTTTAGTATATTAAAATATGTACATAGGTTTCTCTATAAAAAAGTGTGTATACACATGGGTTTCCTTAAGAGAAGTAGCATATAAATTTTGATATATTAATGATCAGGGTTGCAGTTGATTCTGTGTTTTGATGGAGTATTTTGAGTTCAACTCTATGTACTAGTTACAGTGATCTAAATGTTCCAGTTGATTGGTTGAGTGTTAATTAAGTGTCATCTTATTGGGTTTTTAGTGATTGGTTGCTTTAGTTGTGTCAGAGATTGATGATTGTATTATAGTGATGACAAAGCATAAGTGTTGATATTGGATCCAGTCTAAAAATTTGATGAAACATGGTCCATAGATATTGCCAAGGATTTTAGCCTTCAGTGAGGAAGTTGAAGCTTTCTATGAGTAGTAGTTGGTGATCAGGTTAGGGGGTTGGAGCTCCCTTCCAGTAGGAGCTGGAGAACAAGTGAAGGTTGTAGCCTTTAGCAAGTGGGTTCCTGCATACTGGTATGAGTCTGCAACAGTACAAGAATGTAAGAAGTTTTGGATATTAATAAGTTTTGAATACTGAGATGAAAACAACATTGGTTTTCTCCCACATTGGCTTTCCACCTTAAATCATTGTGTTCATGTGCATTTAGTTATGTGTGATACTTTATTATGTTCTTACTACACCTGTTTACTACTTATCAAATACTTGATAAATCTCTTACATTTCGGTTCAAAGTTTAACAGATAAAGTATTACACTAGTTTCTTTTACAACAGTCACATATATATGCTAGTTTGGTTCAGTCAAGTCGCGTATACATTTTAGAAAAGAAAATTGTTATTGAGAGCTTTTAAAATATTGATTCATCCCCCCCTCCCCCTCTTAGTATTTTTCCCAAAAATTGGTATTAGAGTAGGTCCTTCAAAAGAAGCTTGATCACTTGAAGGAAGATCTCCCAAGGTGAGCAATCGATATGGGTCGGCATCTATCAGACCACTACTATTCAATGAGAATAATTTTATATATTGGAAGACAAGAAATAGATCCTATCTTCAGTCTCTGTTACTTAATATGTTTTCACGCCTCCTACACTTCCCTGTGACATACCCTGAATTGCCCAAAACATTATCATTATACAATATACTCATCCATGTATACAACTTAGATCCCTCCTTTAACTTTGCTTATAAAATCTCTAGAGCTTTCCCTGAAGAAATGGCTCTTGAAACCCTAAAATGAAGGTCATCGCCCTTATGAAGCTCAAAACCGCGATGATCTCCTATTGCACCATGCTAAGCCAATGAGGGCATCGCTCTATTCTCTTTCATACCCATGATGGTCTCAAAAAGGAAGTTTTCCCAAAGAGGATGAGAAGCTTCGTGATCTAGAAGCTTCTAGAACGACGAGCTGGAGGTGGTTTCACATAGATGAGGTCAAATCCTCTTAATTTGACCTCTTGGTCTCATCCCTATAAGCTACCTCCTTGAGATGTGGGCCTAATCCTATCTTTGGAGGAGTCCTAACTCCATCTCCCAGCCTATAAATTCCTCCTCTCCCATTCCAAAATGGTTGATCTATGTCCATTCACATCCCTATGCTAAGCTTGTGCTTAGAGGCTATTCATTAGACTTGGAGAAGGAGTGTTTGGAGAGTTTCTTGGCTTGGAATTGGATTTCCACTCAAGGAGAGCCTTTCAACATCAAGGCTATGGATGTAATCTACCCTTTATTCTTTAAATAATAATACAACTGCTAGTTCATATTCTCAAAATATATATGTGCATGTATGTAATGGTTTGGCATTCCTTGATCAGCTAAGTAGGTTATTATTGGATTTTATATTGGTTTTGTTATGATTTGTTGTCTCTTGGTCACTTGTGCAAGTACATAAGCACTGCAAGAAGAAGGAACAAGTCTGTGACACAAGAGGTTCGAGGATCTCAACAAAGGAAGTCAGAATAGCATCAGAGCAAGGTAGGCCATCTCTCTTGCTCTACTTTTCAATTATAATCTAGGAATATGTATAGTTGATTGTCACTTCAGTTGCTAGACCCACTCATTGGGCTAGAGCGATCATCTTTGTCCATAGAGAGGATTAACCTTGTCAAAAAATTGGCGACTCCACTGGGGAGCCTATGACCCTTTCTTCCCTTCCTTCACCTTCTATTTTAATTATTTTGAACAACCATTGATTTTTAGACTTCATTGCTTGTCTGTAGTCAGTGTAAATTTCTGTTAGATGCCTGAAGGCTGTTAACTTGAGCTGTTTTTGAAGATTTTGGACTTCTTTTTTGTTTTCCTCAACCATCATGGGTTTGACCCTGATAATCATGATGATATCACGAGTTTTCTAGTTACATTAGCGATGTCACTACTTTCCTCTTGACAGGTGCGATGATTGTAGAGAATTAAGAAATTTAGGGTTTTCTCTCTTATTTTCAGTTCTATCTTCCTTCTTCCTATGATTTACTAATGTGTTCTTCATTGACTATCTTATTATCTATTTGCAATTGTATTTTAACTTGGATTGAGTGTGCTTGAAGTTTGATTAGCCTTTTAGGGTTCTAGGTCTTCTAGGTCAACCTTCATATGCTCATTGGTCTTCCCATCATAAATCAGAGATCAACTACTTGTGTTAAAGAGTCTTTGTGTGTTCAGACATATTTTGAAGATCACTTTTTGGTTCTTGTGCCCTAATTTGTTTTCATTAGTGGATATTGTGAAAGTCACTTAAGCTTCATTTGACAAATGATAGATTATGAATTTGATTGTCTCATTGGAATCAAAAGGAAGTGTTTTGTTTTGAAGTTTCTGTGTTTTGAAAAGTGAAAGTGCTATCCTTTTCATAGTTTTCGAAGCATTTTGAGTTGCATTCAAATCATTGATGTGAAGGAAATTTTTGTATTTCTTGGCTTGCTTGCATTCTCTTTTACTTGGCGCTAGATTACATTAGTTTCATTTTGAAAAAGAGAAAAAATCATCATTATATCTTAAGGAAATTTTTCGTTAAGATTTGTTTTGGCATTGTATTTGCTTATCATATGAAAGATTAGATTTCATATATTGCATTTAGCATTTGAAGATTTTCATGGATGCATTTTTTCATTTGGTTTGATGCATGATTTGAGTGATCTTCTTCCCTACATAGATAGCTTTCATCGAATTGAAGGATTTCATTTCATCATATAGTTTTCATTTTAGGAACAGGTAACATCGTTAAAGCCTTGAAATTGAGACATAATTACAAAATCAACTTTAAAATCTATCAATTAACCTAAGGGGAATTTGAAACATTAACAATCATATCTAATGGTCTAGGTTAGAGACGTGTTTTGGTGTCTTAAAAACTTATCAGCTGTCATTCACTTCGGATTTAGACAATGTTAGAACGGACTTGTGCTCCTCATACCATCGCGTATATAAAGGGAGACCCCCATAGGTTGCAAACCTTTATCCACAAGAAGCCGAGTTTGCTGCCATGTAAATGTGATACATTGAACACAAAATTCAAGGAGATTTCCTGCACGTATGTCAAGTCCTCAGTAAATTTATTTGATGAGGTGTATATTAGAGTTCATGATTACTTGGTACTCCTTTTACCTAGATTCATCTGAGTAGTCATTTGATCTTTTTTGAATCTTTAAATTTGAAAAGATCATCGAGAAACTTGTCCTTTCAAGCTCGCAAAACTATTGAACGTAACTAGAGTCACCTTTTCACCCTTTTCTCGACTCTTGAAAGATGAAAAGGAAATGTTTTTGTTTTAAAAATATAACTTCCCATAATAAACATGTCAATCCCATTCAATTGCTTCTTAGACCAAATTGAGTAATTTCCTATGAATTTCAAGATTGTTAAAGCCCTATATGATTTTTTCCTTTCCTTTTTTGCTATTGTGGGGAAGCCATCGTGGCTAAACCACTGAGTCCATCTCATAGTTCCCCTTCGTTGTCTGATACTGAAGGGTCCTCTAGAGGAGTTCATATGGAACTTCCTCAGTTGCTTGAGGATCAAGGTTTTTAACTTGGAATTGTTCCGAGTATCCAACCTTTGTCTTCTCATCCACCTCCATTAGATTCCTGGTCACCTCAAGAATATGATCTAGATTCCTATGATAATCTTGTTCAGAACTCCAAGAGTTCACAGACTCCTGAAAGTATGCAAGGGTTGGTTATTTATTCACCGAATCCATTGTTTGATCCTGTTGTGATATCTCCTCAGAGTCCTTATAGTTTGTATGATCGACTGGGTATTCCTTTGGATTTATCTCCTTGTACATCTTAGGTTCCTTGTCGCTAATTGTTTCCATCTATGGAGTCAAAAGTAAAAGTTCCAGTCCTCTCTGGGTCATTCAGAGGTTTCCACTACCCATACTCCTCACATGGATGACGAGCAAGGATATAAATTCCCTCCAGAAGGCTTTCCTTATACTGGAAGAGTCTTGTCTCTCTCCTATCCTGAGTTTAGTGGACACATATTACCACATGTCTATACCACTTTAGCTCAGTTAGTTTTGGGCACTCCTAGTGCCTCATCATTGTATCAGAACCCCATTTAGTCTTCTAATGCTATGCCTACATCAGGTCTGTTTAATTAGAACATGACCTCTCAAACCATTGTACAAATTGTAGTCACTTCAGTTCTGGTTCAACCTACCATTCCATCTCAACTAGTTTCATCATTTCAACCGACTCTCTCGGTTCAACTGAATATCTTAGGTTAGGTCTCAGTAAGTTCTTCTATGCCTCCATCGTAGTGGATAGACTGTGCCACTGCCTAGGGGGAAAGATTCGAATATTTCTCTCATGTCAGGCGGAACCAATGTGAGTGGATTACAAATTCACATGGTTTGAATGAATCAACCTTTTTATGGCACTATTCCTAACCCTATAGGTCTTTTTGGGTCAGGTAACGTCCAATACTAGTAGCCATATATGGCTCAAGTCCCATTCGAATAGGCTTATGTCCCATATGGTTCGTAAGCCTTAGTTAATCCACCTTACATTCCTCAAGTTGGACCTTATGTTTAGCCTGGTTAATTTGCTATTCCCGGTGGATATGGCCAGATCCAATTCGGGAACTATCAATAACCTCGGGGTATAAACCCAAGAACTATCCATCTACCCTTGCAGCAAAAAGGAAAACCTTTGCCGTAACAAGGGAAACCTTCACAACAACAAGGGAAATCTTTGTAGTAGCAAGGGAAAGTATTGCAGCAACAAGTAAAACTTCTACTATAGCAAGGGCAATCTTTTCCATAGTTGCAGCAAACTTTGCAGCCACAAACTCAGTTTTTTCAGTAGTCCTCCCAACCTTTGTCCTCGCAAGGCCAACCTATGGATCAACAAGGTGAACCTTTACAACAACAAAGTTAGCCTTTGTAGCAACAAGGTCAGCCTTGGCAGCAACAAGCTTTATATGCATATCATCAAGGTCAGACTTGAAAAGGTTAAGGTTAACCCCTGCATTAGTAGGGTCAATCTCCTTACGTCTAGGGTCAATAGGATCAACAACCTTATAACCAGTATGCCATGTACAATTCTTATTAGTGACCTATGGCAGGATAGTATCAAACCTACCCTGGACCAAATCCTCCTTACGGGTATTGTTAGGTCCATATACTACTAGTCTAACCCCTTATTGTTATTAGTACAACCCCCTTATTATATTTTTGTACCCATGTAGTCCCCATATTGTTACTATTATGCTCCATAGAAGCCCACTATTGTTATTATTGTGCCCTTACATTATTATTGTTATCTGGGCTTTGATTATATTATGACCCTTTAGACTCCTATATATAGAAAGGATGTCTTTTCATTTGTATCATCAAATAATCATTCATTTGTGTAATGTAAAGGAGGTTGAATTCTAAGGCGTTGATCTATATTTTCTATCTTTTTGTGAGCTGGTTTCATAACATTTGGTATCAGAGCTTTGGATTCTAGGGTTTCAGTGCTCCAAATAGGTGATCATGGCATTTTCACTATAACTATTTCGATACAAAGTTTTAGAAGCTAAGAAAAAAACCCATTTGATAAGAAATCAGTCTGAACCTTTGCTCTAAATTTTAGATCCTGTCTCACTATATTTTCAGAGATATAGTCTGAGGAAGTTAGGGTTTTTGCAGACCCCCGAATTACATTCCAAACATGCCACCTTGGGAAAACGTCATAACTATCTCTCTGAGCATCAAATTGAAATTTCATTTGAAGTTATAGAAAGAGGATAGAATATAGTTTCTTGTACATATTTTTCAGATCCAAAGGTCAAAATAGGGACACGTGGCACTTCATACAAGTTCACTCTTCTGAAAAGGTATATAATCAAGTCATCTTGGGAGATTGTGCATAACTCTTTTTTGTAGAATCCAATTTTGATCAGACCGGTGACATTGGTAAGAGGACACAGAGGGATACTGTAGGTCACAATTTCAAATCTGGAAGAGCCGAAATTACAAAGTTATAGTTGTCTCAAGATCAATCTCCTAAAATCAAGAAAAGGCAATATGAGGAAGTTTGATGGCAAGGATCCGGTAAATTGGATACTACAGATGGAGCAATATTTCGATCTACATGAGGTGAAACTATTACAAAAGGTATGTATTGCATCTTCATATTTAGAACCAGATCAATTTTTATGGTATAAAGGGCTTTGTTCTCATAAACCACTTGTTACGTGGTCAATTTTCACGAAGGAAATGATAGCACATTATGAGGATACAAAGAGAAACTCCTTCTTTAGCCAATTGATAAATCTCAAACAAAAGGGTTCAATGGAAAAGAACATTGAGGACTTTCAAAAATTGAATAGAAGTGTAAATTATATTCTAGAGAAGCAAAGGTTTGATGTCTTCATAGGGTATTTAAAGGATAATGTTCAACATGAGCTTCGTTTTTGGGAACCTGATTCATTGGAGGAGGCATTCGAGTTGGCAAGAAAAATTGAAAGTGAAATTATGGAAACAAGGAATCTCACCACTCATGACTATAATTATGGAAGTGTTTCTTCTCCTAGCCTTCCACAACCTACAACACTTACACCATAACAATTGGAAGAAAAAAGAGAAGAAGGGCTTTGTTACAATTGTGATAGAAAATGCATTAAAGGTCATAAGTGTGCTGAGAATAAATTATTTTACATAGAGTATGAAGAGGAGGAATAAAAGGATCAAGAAACATCAAAAGAAGAGGATATATGCCAGGACTCAACCCCAGAGAAAGAAGAAATGAATCTGACCATATCTTGTAAAGCATTGGCAAGAATTACCACTCAAACTCTCAAAATAGAAGGACATATCAAGAAGAAAAAGGTTCAAGAAGTGAAAGATCACATCCAAAAAGAAGAAATGAATGCAACCATATCTTGTAATGCATTGGCCGGAATTACTACTCCTCAAACTATCAAGATAGAAGGACATATCAAGAAGAAAAATGTTCAAGAAGTGAAAGATCACATCGAGAAAGAAGAAATGAATCCATGCATATCTTGTACTACATTGGTCGGAATTACCACTCCTCAAAATATCAAGATAGAAGGACATATCAAGAAGAAAAAGGTTCAAGTAGTGAAAGATCACATCAAGCATCAACAACAAGTTCTCCAACTTTTAAAGGATAGCGCCACTTTGGTGCAGAATCAAATGAAAAAACAAGTAAATCAACATCATAGTGAAAAATGTTTTGATGCAGGTGATTGGATATTTTTACGACTACATCTCAAGCAAGCTATTTATGAGAAGTAAATGTTGGCAATACCACATGCACTTAAGAAATGGTGACCTTACCCAATGGGAAGACATTTCAAGGTAAAAATGGATCATGAGAGTCTTAAATACTTTTTAGAACAAATATTATCTTTAGAAGAACAGAAAAAATGGATCACAAATATGTTGGGTTATGACTTTGACATCATTGGTAGAAAAGGGAAGCAAAATTTTGTTGGAAATGCACTCTCAAGAAAGGATGAGGATGTGGAAGCATTGTTTTGTGCTATTTCTATTATCCAACCATATTGGATAAATGAAGCAAGGTATGAATAGAAGAAGGACAAAGAAGTGTGGCCACTCATTCAAAAGTTGTAGAAGATCCTAGTTCAAACAATATTGCCAGAACTTGATGAGGAAGGAAGAATCATATTGGAGCCTGGAGCAGTCATAGAAATAAGAACCCAATAACTATGAAATCATTCAATTTTAGAGTATCTCACCAAGTGGAAGAAGTTACCCGCTGAAGATTCCACATGGGAGGACAAGAATTTTATACAGAAGCAGCAAGAACTACTCAAGTGTTGAGGACAACACTTTTTGAAGGAGAGGGGCATGTTAGGTCCCTATACTACTAGTTTGATCCCTTATTGTTATTAGTACAAACCCCTTATTATATTTTTGTACCCATGTAGTCCCCATATTCTTACTATTGTTCCCCATAGAAGCCCACTATTGTTATTATTGTGCCCTTACATTATTATTGTTATGTCGGCTCTGATTATATTATGACCCCTTAGACTCCTATATATAGAAAGGATGTCTTTTCATTTGTATCATCAAAGAATCATTCATTTGTGTAATGTAAAAGAGGTTTCCCCCTCGAAGAGGCTAAATTCTAAGGCGTTGATCTATCTTTTCTATCTTTTTGTGAGCTGGTTTCATAACAGGTAAGGTAACCTTTAATGGGGACAAAACCAGATTCCATATGGAAAAAATCCTCCATTGTGGGGGCCAAATCCTTACCAACAAGGATGGATTCCATAGTTTGGGTCCCCTCAAAGGCTCTATATGTCATTTAACATGCAATTACCTTTCTTGGCTACATTGGAGATGCCCGATGTCTCTAGGCTCATGAATGATCTCATTCTTCATTCACCTTTTGGCCTCCAGTTTCGATGAAAATTCCAAGCGATTGCCCCAAATTCGAGGGAAAAGAAAAGGAGGATCCACACGACCACGTGATGAAATATCACCTTTGGTGCTCCTCTAATTTGTATGTCGATGATTCTATCCATATTCGACTCTTTCAAAGAACTCTCACAAGTGTTTCCGCTAAATGGTACATCAAATTGCCTTGAGGTACCTACGATGACTTCAACTCTCTCTCTTTATGGATTTCTTCACTCATTCCCAACTACTGGTTTGCTATGAAACTGGCACTTATTTGATTACGCCACTTAAATAAGACATTGCGACCCACATTTCTGATCATATCCATAAATGGAGACATCGGCGTCGTCTCATCAAGTTTGAGATCACTAATGAGTTGCTGACATAATGTTTCACAAAATCATTCGTCAGCAAAATTGTTAAGGACATAGCCATGGGTGGATGTGTTACTAAAGAGAAAGCTATCGCCCATGCCCAGTATTTAGACTTGGTCTATTCACAATCTAGCACATTATATGAGATGTTAGCTGATGCTCCAAGACAATCATCATATTTGATAGCATCGAAGTTCCCGGATACAACACAATGTACCATAGGATCAAGAAAGTATTTTTTTAAGGTATTAAAGAATATGTGCAAAAATATTTGGCAACATTTGGGGTGTTCCAACAAAATAAATGACAAAATATCAAGACCACAATACTCCTTAAACCATTAGCCATACCAAGCTAGTATTGGGAAGACATTTCAATGGATTTTATTATAGGTTTACCCAAATCTAAAGGAAATAGTTTCATTATGGTAGTGGTAGATTGAATGACGAATTTTTCCCACATTAACTCCCTTTCTAATACTATGAAATCAAGTGGTGTGGTAGAAGAATTGATGGAAATAGTCCAAAAGATACATGGATAACAAAGATTATTGTAAGTGATAGAGATCCAATTTCACTGAAAATTTTTGGACTGAATTATTTTCTTGTTTTGGTACTTAATTGGATTACAACTCATCTTACCATTCTCAATCTTATGAGAAAACTGATATTGTGAATAAACATTTAGAAGGATATCTACGTTGTTTTGCATATGATAAATAGAAAGAAAAAAAGAAGAAGTTCAAATGGTTTCCTTGGAAGAATAGTGGTACAACACATCCTTCCATGCTTCATCTAAAATGTTACCATTTATGGCACTTTATGGATATCACCCTCCATGCATCACATCATCCTTGAAAGGTAATTTAAAGGCTCAAGCAATAGATAAGCACATCCAACACCATAACAGGTTCTCAAACTATTGAAGGAACACTTATCTATGCCACAAAATAGGATAAAATAAAAATAAAATGAACATTGTAATGAAAGGGAATTTATGTGGGGGATTGCATACTTTTGAGACTACAACCATATAAAAAAAATGTCCCTCAAGCAAAAAAATAATGAAAACAAATTAGCTCCAATGTATTTTGGCCCATATAAGGTGTTGTAGAGGATTGAAAGTATGGCCTACAAAAATGGAGTTGTCACTATCTTCACATGTACATCTAGTCTTCCATGTTTCTTGCGTAATGAAGGTCATTAGTGATAAGATCCCAATCCAAAATCTTCTACCATATATTAATAAAGAATGGAAAATAATATTAGAACCATAAAAAATGTTGGAAACAAGGACTAAGATGCTGAGAAATCAAGCAAATAATGAGTACCTCATGAAATGGAAGAACATATCAATGGAAGAAGCGACATGGGAAGATGATATTTTCATGCAGAAACACCCATAGATAGTCATTTGTTGAGGACAACACTTCTTTGAATGGGAGGGGTGTGTTAATCCCTATATAAGCCCCATGTTAACCAAAACCCCCTTATTAAGATCTATATGTGTTGGCATTATGGTTCTGGTATGATTTCAGATGTTGTACTTGATGGCAACACCCATGGCATGGCTCTCATTTTGATAAAAATAAAGAAGTACGCAGGAGAACAGTTCAGGAGGTGCGTACCCTCAGGTATGCCGTGCTGGGACCGCGTCCAAATACGCGGATTACCCATCCATGAGGTGCGTACCCTAGTGCACACATTCCAAGACAGTTATGCGCCCACACGTGGGGTTTCTCATGGTATTTAGCCAACAGTTTTGGGATATCATGGTTTTGATCCGTGGTATTGATTATTTTATTATTATTATTGAGCCCCATGATCCTTGATTTGAGGAAGAGCTTGCCTATATAAATCAAAGGAGATCATTTGGCTTAAGTATGTTTTTTTGGTTGAATATCTTATGAGGGTTAGATCTAGTCTAGATCTAAATAAGTCGAATCTACTGATGGACTAAGATCTCTTCCGCGCATGCTCAGATCTGTAGATCTAACTATCTGGGTTCTTTCTGAAGTCTTGAAATCATCTATGCCCGAAGGTACGCAGGTACAGTGAACGAAAAGTGCGTACATATGTAGGAGCGAAGAGTTTCAGGTGCACCAGTATGCAGGCACAGAAGGGTTTCTGGTGCGCCGGTACGCAGGTGCAGAAGGGTTTCAGGTGCGCCGGTACGCAGGCACAGAAGGGTTTTAGGTGCGCCGGTACACAGGTGCAGAAGGGTTTCAGGTGCGGATGACCGCAGGCAGTTCAGTGGACTCAGAGCGGGGTACGCAGGCTAGCAGTTGAGCAGAGTGCGTACGTAC